>JAVIWC010009623.1:0-14949 GCA_031894815.1 Creontiades dilutus | reverse complement strand
TTTGATGAAAAAACGCGAAAATAACCATGAAGGAAGCGTTTTATCGAAAAAGGACTTCAGATTCGTGTTCAGCACCCCGAAAAACCCCTTAGAGAGTAGGTTTGAAAGCGATTAAACAGAGTTAATTTTTGAGCAATTTTGATGAAAAAACGCGAAAATAACCATGAAGGAAGCGTTTTATCGAAAAAAGGACTTCAGATTCGTGTTCAGCACCCCGAAAAACCCCTTAGAGAGTAGGTTTGAAAGCGATAAATAACCATGAAGGAAGCGTTTTATCGAAAAAAGGACTTCAGATTCGTGTTCAGCACCCCGAAAAACCCCTTAGAGAGTAGGTTTGAAAGCGATTAAACAGAGTTAATTTTTGAGCAATTTTGATGAAAAAACGCGAAAATAACCATGAAGGAAGCGTTTTATCGAAAAAAGGACTTCAGATTCGTGTTCAGCACCCCGAAAAACCCCTTAGAGAGTAGGTTTGAAAGCGATTAAACAGAGTTAATTTTTGAGCAATTTTGATGAAAAAACGCGAAAATAACCATGAAGGAAGCGTTTTATCGAAAAAAGGACTTCAGATTCGTGTTCAGCCCCGAAAAACCCCTTAGAGAGTAGGTTTGAAAGCGATTAAACAGAGTTAATTTTTGAGCAATTTTGATGAAAAAACGCGAAAATAACCATGAAGGAAGCGTTTTATCGAAAAAAGGACTTCAGATTCGTGTTCAGCACCCCGAAAAACCCCTTAGAGAGTAGGTTTGAAAGCGATTAAACAGAGTTAATTTTTGAGCAATTTTGATGAAAAAACGCGAAAATAACCATGAAGGAAGCGTTTTATCGAAAAAAGGACTTCAGATTCGTGTTCAGCACCCCGAAAAACCCCTTAGAGAGTAGGTTTGAAAGCGATTAAACAGAGTTAATTTTTGAGCAATTTTGATGAAAAAACGCGAAAATAACCATGAAGGAAGCGTTTTATCGAAAAAAGGACTTCAGATTCGTGTTCAGCACCCCGAAAAACCCCTTAGAGAGTAGGTTTGAAAGCGATTAAACAGAGTTAATTTTTGAGCAATTTTGATGAAAAAACGCGAAAATAACCATGAAGGAAGCGTTTTATCGAAAAAAGGACTTCAGATTCGTGTTCAGCACCCCGAAAAACCCCTTAGAGAGTAGGTTTGAAAGCGATTAAACAGAGTTAATTTTTGAGCAATTTTGATGAAAAAACGCGAAAATAACCATGAAGGAAGCGTTTTATCGAAAAAAGGACTTCAGATTCGTGTTCAGCACCCCGAAAAACCCCTTAGAGAGTAGGTTTGAAAGTGAGCAATTTTGATGAAAAAACGCGAAAATAACCATGAAGGAAGCGTTTTATCGAAAAAAGGACTTCAGATTCGTGTTCAGCACCCCGAAAAACCCCTTAGAGAGTAGGTTTGAAAGCGATTAAACAGAGTTAATTTTTGAGCAATTTTGATGAAAAAACGCGAAAATAACCATGAAGGAAGCGTTTTATCGAAAAAAGGACTTCAGATTCGTGTTCAGCACCCCGAAAAACCCCTTAGAGAGTAGGTTTGAAAGCGATTAAACAGAGTTAATTTTTGAGCAATTTTGATGAAAAAACGCGAAAATAACCATGAAGGAAGCGTTTTATCGAAAAAAGGACTTCAGATTCGTGTTCAGCACCCCGAAAAACCCCTTAGAGAGTAGGTTTGAAAGCGATTAAACAGAGTTAATTTTTGAGCAATTTTGATGAAAAAACGCGAAAATAACCATGAAGGAAGCGTTTTATCGAAAAAAGGACTTCAGATTCGTGTTCAGCACCCCGAAAAACCCCTTAGAGAGTAGGTTTGAAAGCGATTAAACAGAGTTAATTTTTGAGCAATTTTGATGAAAAAACGCGAAAATAACCATGAAGGAAGCGTTTTATCGAAAAAAGGACTTCAGATTCGTGTTCAGCACCCCGAAAAACCCCTTAGAGAGTAGGTTTGAAAGCGATTAAACAGAGTTAATTTTTGAGCAATTTTGATGAAAAAACGCGAAAATAACCATGAAGGAAGCGTTTTATCGAAAAAAGGACTTCAGATTCGTGTTCAGCACCCCGAAAAACCCCTTAGAGAGTAGGTTTGAAAGCGATTAAACAGAGTTAATTTTTGAGCAATTTTGATGAAAAAACGCGAAAATAACCATGAAGGAAGCGTTTTATCGAAAAAAGGACTTCAGATTCGTGTTCAGCACCCCGAAAAACCCCTTAGAGAGTAGGTTTGAAAGCGATTAAACAGAGTTAATTTTTGAGCAATTTTGATGAAAAAACGCGAAAATAACCATGAAGGAAGCGTTTTATCGAAAAAAGGACTTCAGATTCGTGTTCAGCACCCCGAAAAACCCCTTAGAGAGTAGGTTTGAAAGCGATTAAACAGAGTTAATTTTTGAGCAATTTTGATGAAAAAACGCGAAAATAACCATGAAGGAAGCGTTTTATCGAAAAAAGGACTTCAGATTCGTGTTCAGCACCCCGAAAAACCCCTTAGAGAGTAGGTTTGAAAGCGATTAAACAGAGTTAATTTTTGAGCAATTTTGATGAAAAAACGCGAAAATAACCATGAAGGAAGCGTTTTATCGAAAAAAGGACTTCAGATTCGTGTTCAGCACCCCGAAAAACCCCTTAGAGAGTAGGTTTGAAAGCGATTAAACAGAGTTAATTTTTGAGCAATTTTGATGAAAAAACGCGAAAATAACCATGAAGGAAGCGTTTTATCGAAAAAAGGACTTCAGATTCGTGTTCAGCACCCCGAAAAACCCCTTAGAGAGTAGGTTTGAAAGCGATTAAACAGAGTTAATTTTTGAGCAATTTTGATGAAAAAACGCGAAAATAACCATGAAGGAAGCGTTTTATCGAAAAAAGGACTTCAGATTCGTGTTCAGCACCCCGAAAAACCCCTTAGAGAGTAGGTTTGAAAGCGATTAAACAGAGTTAATTTTTGAGCAATTTTGATGAAAAAACGCGAAAATAACCATGAAGGAAGCGTTTTATCGAAAAAAGGACTTCAGATTCGTGTTCAGCACCCCGAAAAACCCCTTAGAGAGTAGGTTTGAAAGCGATTAAACAGAGTTAATTTTTGAGCAATTTTGATGAAAAAACGCGAAAATAACCATGAAGGAAGCGTTTTATCGAAAAAAGGACTTCAGATTCGTGTTCAGCACCCCGAAAAACCCCTTAGAGAGTAGGTTTGAAAGCGATTAAACAGAGTTTATTTTTGAGCAATTTTGATGAAAAAACGCGAAAATAACCATGAAGGAAGCGTTTTATCGAAAAAAGGACTTCAGATTCGTGTTCAGCACCCCGAAAAACCCCTTAGAGAGTAGGTTTGAAAGCGATTAAACAGAGTTAATTTTTGAGCAATTTTGATGAAAAAACGCGAAAATAACCATGAAGGAAGCGTTTTATCGAAAAAAGGACTTCAGATTCGTGTTCAGCACCCCGAAAAACCCCTTAGAGAGTAGGTTTGAAAGCGATTAAACAGAGTTAATTTTTGAGCAATTTTGATGAAAAAACGCGAAAATAACCATGAAGGAAGCGTTTTATCGAAAAAAGGACTTCAGATTCGTGTTCAGCACCCCGAAAAACCCCTTAGAGAGTAGGTTTGAAAGCGATTAAACAGAGTTAATTTTTGAGCAATTTTGATGAAAAAACGCGAAAATAACCATGAAGGAAGCGTTTTATCGAAAAAAGGACTTCAGATTCGTGTTCAGCACCCCGAAAAACCCCTTAGAGAGTAGGTTTGAAAGCGATTAAACAGAGTTAATTTTTGAGCAATTTTGATGAAAAAACGCGAAAATAACCATGAAGGAAGCGTTTTATCGAAAAAAGGACTTCAGATTCGTGTTCAGCACCCCGAAAAACCCCTTAGAGAGTAGGTTTGAAAGCGATTAAACAGAGTTAATTTTTGAGCAATTTTGATGAAAAAACGCGAAAATAACCATGAAGGAAGCGTTTTATCGAAAAAAGGACTTCAGATTCGTGTTCAGCACCCCGAAAAACCCCTTAGAGAGTAGGTTTGAAAGCGATTAAACAGAGTTAATTTTTGAGCAATTTTGATGAAAAAACGCGAAAATAACCATGAAGGAAGCGTTTTATCGAAAAAAGGACTTCAGATTCGTGTTCAGCACCCCGAAAAACCCCTTAGAGAGTAGGTTTGAAAGCGATTAAACAGAGTTAATTTTTGAGCAATTTTGATGAAAAAACGCGAAAATAACCATGAAGGAAGCGTTTTATCGAAAAAAGGACTTCAGATTCGTGTTCAGCACCCCGAAAAACCCCTTAGAGAGTAGGTTTGAAAGCGATTAAACAGAGTTAATTTTTGAGCAATTTTGATGAAAAAACGCGAAAATAACCATGAAGGAAGCGTTTTATCGAAAAAAGGACTTCAGATTCGTGTTCAGCACCCCGAAAAACCCCTTAGAGAGTAGGTTTGAAAGCGATTAAACAGAGTTAATTTTTGAGCAATTTTGATGAAAAAACGCGAAAATAACCATGAAGGAAGCGTTTTATCGAAAAAAGGACTTCAGATTCGTGTTCAGCACCCCGAAAAACCCCTTAGAGAGTAGGTTTGAAAGCGATTAAACAGAGTTAATTTTTGAGCAATTTTGATGAAAAAACGCGAAAATAACCATGAAGGAAGCGTTTTATCGAAAAAAGGACTTCAGATTCGTGTTCAGCACCCCGAAAAACCCCTTAGAGAGTAGGTTTGAAAGCGATTAAACAGAGTTAATTTTTGAGCAATTTTGATGAAAAAACGCGAAAATAACCATGAAGGAAGCGTTTTATCGAAAAAAGGACTTCAGATTCGTGTTCAGCACCCCGAAAAACCCCTTAGAGAGTAGGTTTGAAAGCGATTAAACAGAGTTAATTTTTGAGCAATTTTGATGAAAAAAAACGACCATGAAGGAAGCGTTTTATCGAAAAAAGGACTTCAGATTCGTGTTCAGCACCCCGAAAAACCCCTTAGAGAGTAGGTTTGAAAGCGATTAAACAGAGTTAATTTTTGAGCAATTTTGATGAAAAAACGCGAAAATAACCATGAAGGAAGCGTTTTATCGAAAAAAGGACTTCAGATTCGTGTTCAGCACCCCGAAAAACCCCTTAGAGAGTAGGTTTGAAAGCGATTAAACAGAGTTAATTTTTGAGCAATTTTGATGAAAAAACGCGAAAATAACCATGAAGGAAGCGTTTTATCGAAAAAAGGACTTCAGATTCGTGTTCAGCACCCCGAAAAACCCCTTAGAGAGTAGGTTTGAAAGCGATTAAACAGAGTTAATTTTTGAGCAATTTTGATGAAAAAACGCGAAAATAACCATGAAGGAAGCGTTTTATCGAAAAAAGGACTTCAGATTCGTGTTCAGCACCCCGAAAAACCCCTTAGAGAGTAGGTTTGAAAGCGATTAAACAGAGTTAATTTTTGAGCAATTTTGATGAAAAAACGCGAAAATAACCATGAAGGAAGCGTTTTATCGAAAAAAGGACTTCAGATTCGTGTTCAGCACCCCGAAAAACCCCTTAGAGAGTAGGTTTGAAAGCGATTAAACAGAGTTAATTTTTGAGCAATTTTGATGAAAAAACGCGAAAATAACCATGAAGGAAGCGTTTTATCGAAAAAAGGACTTCAGATTCGTGTTCAGCACCCCGAAAAACCCCTTAGAGAGTAGGTTTGAAAGCGATTAAACAGAGTTAATTTTTGAGCAATTTTGATGAAAAAACGCGAAAATAACCATGAAGGAAGCGTTTTATCGAAAAAAGGACTTCAGATTCGTGTTCAGCACCCCGAAAAACCCCTTAGAGAGTAGGTTTGAAAGCGATTAAACAGAGTTAATTTTTGAGCAATTTTGATGAAAAAACGCGAAAATAACCATGAAGGAAGCGTTTTATCGAAAAAAGGACTTCAGATTCGTGTTCAGCACCCCGAAAAACCCCTTAGAGAGTAGGTTTGAAAGCGATTAAACAGAGTTAATTTTTGAGCAATTTTGATGAAAAAACGCGAAAATAACCATGAAGGAAGCGTTTTATCGAAAAAAGGACTTCAGATTCGTGTTCAGCACCCCGAAAAACCCCTTAGAGAGTAGGTTTGAAAGCGATTAAACAGAGTTAATTTTTGAGCAATTTTGATGAAAAAACGCGAAAATAACCATGAAGGAAGCGTTTTATCGAAAAAAGGACTTCAGATTCGTGTTCAGCACCCCGAAAAACCCCTTAGAGAGTAGGTTTGAAAGCGATTAAACAGAGTTAATTTTTGAGCAATTTTGATGAAAAAACGCGAAAATAACCATGAAGGAAGCGTTTTATCGAAAAAAGGACTTCAGATTCGTGTTCAGCACCCCGAAAAACCCCTTAGAGAGTAGGTTTGAAAGCGATTAAACAGAGTTAATTTTTGAGCAATTTTGATGAAAAAACGCGAAAATAACCATGAAGGAAGCGTTTTATCGAAAAAAGGACTTCAGATTCGTGTTCAGCACCCCGAAAAACCCCTTAGAGAGTAGGTTTGAAAGCGATTAAACAGAGTTAATTTTTGAGCAATTTTGATGAAAAAACGCGAAAATAACCATGAAGGAAGCGTTTTATCGAAAAAAGGACTTCAGATTCGTGTTCAGCACCCCGAAAAACCCCTTAGAGAGTAGGTTTGAAAGCGATTAAACAGAGTTAATTTTTGAGCAATTTTGATGAAAAAACGCGAAAATAACCATGAAGGAAGCGTTTTATCGAAAAAAGGACTTCAGATTCGTGTTCAGCACCCCGAAAAACCCCTTAGAGAGTAGGTTTGAAAGCGATTAAACAGAGTTAATTTTTGAGCAATTTTGATGAAAAAACGCGAAAATAACCATGAAGGAAGCGTTTTATCGAAAAAAGGACTTCAGATTCGTGTTCAGCACCCCGAAAAACCCCTTAGAGAGTAGGTTTGAAAGCGATTAAACAGAGTTAATTTTTGAGCAATTTTGATGAAAAAACGCGAAAATAACCATGAAGGAAGCGTTTTATCGAAAAAAGGACTTCAGATTCGTGTTCAGCACCCCGAAAAACCCCTTAGAGAGTAGGTTTGAAAGCGATTAAACAGAGTTAATTTTTGAGCAATTTTGATGAAAAAACGCGAAAATAACCATGAAGGAAGCGTTTTATCGAAAAAAGGACTTCAGATTCGTGTTCAGCACCCCGAAAAACCCCTTAGAGAGTAGGTTTGAAAGCGATTAAACAGAGTTAATTTTTGAGCAATTTTGATGAAAAAACGCGAAAATAACCATGAAGGAAGCGTTTTATCGAAAAAAGGACTTCAGATTCGTGTTCAGCACCCCGAAAAACCCCTTAGAGAGTAGGTTTGAAAGCGATTAAACAGAGTTAATTTTTGAGCAATTTTGATGAAAAAACGCGAAAATAACCATGAAGGAAGCGTTTTATCGAAAAAAGGACTTCAGATTCGTGTTCAGCACCCCGAAAAACCCCTTAGAGAGTAGGTTTGAAAGCGATTAAACAGAGTTAATTTTTGAGCAATTTTGATGAAAAAACGCGAAAATAACCATGAAGGAAGCGTTTTATCGAAAAAAGGACTTCAGATTCGTGTTCAGCACCCCGAAAAACCCCTTAGAGAGTAGGTTTGAAAGCGATTAAACAGAGTTAATTTTTGAGCAATTTTGATGAAAAAACGCGAAAATAACCATGAAGGAAGCGTTTTATCGAAAAAAGGACTTCAGATTCGTGTTCAGCACCCCGAAAAACCCCTTAGAGAGTAGGTTTGAAAGCGATTAAACAGAGTTAATTTTTGAGCAATTTTGATGAAAAAACGCGAAAATAACCATGAAGGAAGCGTTTTATCGAAAAAAGGACTTCAGATTCGTGTTCAGCACCCCGAAAAACCCCTTAGAGAGTAGGTTTGAAAGCGATTAAACAGAGTTAATTTTTGAGCAATTTTGATGAAAAAACGCGAAAATAACCATGAAGGAAGCGTTTTATCGAAAAAAGGACTTCAGATTCGTGTTCAGCACCCCGAAAAACCCTTAGAGAGTAGGTTTGAAAGCGATTAAACAGAGTTAATTTTTGAGCAATTTTGATGAAAAAACGCGAAAATAACCATGAAGGAAGCGTTTTATCGAAAAAAGGACTTCAGATTCGTGTTCAGCACCCCGAAAAACCCCTTAGAGAGTAGGTTTGAAAGCGATTAAACAGAGTTAATTTTTGAGCAATTTTGATGAAAAAACGCGAAAATAACCATGAAGGAAGCGTTTTATCGAAAAAAGGACTTCAGATTCGTGTTCAGCACCCCGAAAAACCCCTTAGAGAGTAGGTTTGAAAGCGATTAAACAGAGTTTATTTTTGAGCAATTTTGATGAAAAAACGCGAAAATAACCATGAAGGAAGCGTTTTATCGAAAAAAGGACTTCAGATTCGTGTTCAGCACCCCGAAAAACCCCTTAGAGTAGGTTTGAAAGCGATTAAACAGAGTTAATTTTTGAGCAATTTTGATGAAAAAACGCGAAAATAACCATGAAGGAAGCGTTTTATCGAAAAAAGGACTTCAGATTCGTGTTCAGCACCCCGAAAAACCCCTTAGAGAGTAGGTTTGAAAGCGATTAAACAGAGTTTATTTTTGAGCAATTTTGATGAAAAAACGCGAAAATAACCATGAAGGAAGCGTTTTATCGAAAAAAGGACTTCAGATTCGTGTTCAGCACCCCGAAAAACCCCTTAGAGAGTAGGTTTGAAAGCGATTAAACAGAGTTAATTTTTGAGCAATTTTGATGAAAAAACGCGAAAATAACCATGAAGGAAGCGTTTTATCGAAAAAAGGACTTCAGATTCGTGTTCAGCACCCCGAAAAACCCCTTAGAGAGTAGGTTTGAAAGCGATTAAACAGAGTTAATTTTTGAGCAATTTTGATGAAAAAACGCGAAAATAACCATGAAGGAAGCGTTTTATCGAAAAAAGGACTTCAGATTCGTGTTCAGCACCCCGAAAAACCCCTTAGAGAGTAGGTTTGAAAGCGATTAAACAGAGTTTATTTTTGAGCAATTTTGATGAAAAAACGCGAAAATAACCATGAAGGAAGCGTTTTATCGAAAAAAGGACTTCAGATTCGTGTTCAGCACCCCGAAAAACCCCTTAGAGAGTAGGTTTGAAAGCGATTAAACAGAGTTAATTTTTGAGCAATTTTGATGAAAAAACGCGAAAATAACCATGAAGGAAGCGTTTTATCGAAAAAAGGACTTCAGATTCGTGTTCAGCACCCCGAAAAACCCCTTAGAGAGTAGGTTTGAAAGCGATTAAACAGAGTTTATTTTTGAGCAATTTTGATGAAAAAACGCGAAAATAACCATGAAGGAAGCGTTTTATCGAAAAAAGGACTTCAGATTCGTGTTCAGCACCCCGAAAAACCCCTTAGAGAGTAGGTTTGAAAGCGATTAAACAGAGTTTATTTTTGAGCAATTTTGATGAAAAAACGCGAAAATAACCATGAAGGAAGCGTTTTATCGAAAAAAGGACTTCAGATTCGTGTTCAGCACCCCGAAAAACCCCTTAGAGAGTAGGTTTGAAAGCGATTAAACAGAGTTTATTTTTGAGCAATTTTGATGAAAAAACGCGAAAATAACCATGAAGGAAGCGTTTTATCGAAAAAAGGACTTCAGATTCGTGTTCAGCACCCCGAAAAACCCCTTAGAGAGTAGGTTTGAAAGCGATTAAACAGAGTTAATTTTTGAGCAATTTTGATGAAAAAACGCGAAAATAACCATGAAGGAAGCGTTTTATCGAAAAAAGGACTTCAGATTCGTGTTCAGCACCCCGAAAAACCCCTTAGAGAGTAGGTTTGAAAGCGATTAAACAGAGTTAATTTTTGAGCAATTTTGATGAAAAAACGCGAAAATAACCATGAAGGAAGCGTTTTATCGAAAAAAGGACTTCAGATTCGTGTTCAGCACCCCGAAAAACCCCTTAGAGAGTAGGTTTGAAAGCGATTAAACAGAGTTAATTTTTGAGCAATTTTGATGAAAAAACGCGAAAATAACCATGAAGGAAGCGTTTTATCGAAAAAAGGACTTCAGATTCGTGTTCAGCACCCCGAAAAACCCCTTAGAGAGTAGGTTTGAAAGCGATTAAACAGAGTTTATTTTTGAGCAATTTTGATGAAAAAACGCGAAAATAACCATGAAGGAAGCGTTTTATCGAAAAAAGGACTTCAGATTCGTGTTCAGCACCCCGAAAAACCCCTTAGAGAGTAGGTTTGAAAGCGATTAAACAGAGTTAATTTTTGAGCAATTTTGATGAAAAAACGCGAAAATAACCATGAAGGAAGCGTTTTATCGAAAAAAGGACTTCAGATTCGTGTTCAGCACCCCGAAAAACCCCTTAGAGAGTAGGTTTGAAAGCGATTAAACAGAGTTTATTTTTGAGCAATTTTGATGAAAAAACGCGAAAATAACCATGAAGGAAGCGTTTTATCGAAAAAAGGACTTCAGATTCGTGTTCAGCACCCCGAAAAACCCCTTAGAGAGTAGGTTTGAAAGCGATTAAACAGAGTTAATTTTTGAGCAATTTTGATGAAAAAACGCGAAAATAACCATGAAGGAAGCGTTTTATCGAAAAAAGGACTTCAGATTCGTGTTCAGCACCCCGAAAAACCCCTTAGAGAGTAGGTTTGAAAGCGATTAAACAGAGTTTATTTTTGAGCAATTTTGATGAAAAAACGCGAAAATAACCATGAAGGAAGCGTTTTATCGAAAAAAGGACTTCAGATTCGTGTTCAGCACCCCGAAAAACCCCTTAGAGAGTAGGTTTGAAAGCGATTAAACAGAGTTAATTTTTGAGCAATTTTGATGAAAAAACGCGAAAATAACCATGAAGGAAGCGTTTTATCGAAAAAAGGACTTCAGATTCGTGTTCAGCACCCCGAAAAACCCCTTAGAGAGTAGGTTTGAAAGCGATTAAACAGAGTTAATTTTTGAGCAATTTTGATGAAAAAACGCGAAAATAACCATGAAGGAAGCGTTTTATCGAAAAAAGGACTTCAGATTCGTGTTCAGCACCCCGAAAAACCCCTTAGAGAGTAGGTTTGAAAGCGATTAAACAGAGTTAATTTTTGAGCAATTTTGATGAAAAAACGCGAAAATAACCATGAAGGAAGCGTTTTATCGAAAAAAGGACTTCAGATTCGTGTTCAGCACCCCGAAAAACCCCTTAGAGAGTAGGTTTGAAAGCGATTAAACAGAGTTTATTTTTGAGCAATTTTGATGAAAAAACGCGAAAATAACCATGAAGGAAGCGTTTTATCGAAAAAAGGACTTCAGATTCGTGTTCAGCACCCCGAAAAACCCCTTAGAGAGTAGGTTTGAAAGCGATTAAACAGAGTTAATTTTTGAGCAATTTTGATGAAAAAACGCGAAAATAACCATGAAGGAAGCGTTTTATCGAAAAAAGGACTTCAGATTCGTGTTCAGCACCCCGAAAAACCCCTTAGAGAGTAGGTTTGAAAGCGATTAAACAGAGTTAATTTTTGAGCAATTTTGATGAAAAAACGCGAAAATAACCATGAAGGAAGCGTTTTATCGAAAAAAGGACTTCAGATTCGTGTTCAGCACCCCGAAAAACCCCTTAGAGAGTAGGTTTGAAAGCGATTAAACAGAGTTAATTTTTGAGCAATTTTGATGAAAAAACGCGAAAATAACCATGAAGGAAGCGTTTTATCGAAAAAAGGACTTCAGATTCGTGTTCAGCACCCCGAAAAACCCCTTAGAGAGTAGGTTTGAAAGCGATTAAACAGAGTTAATTTTTGAGCAATTTTGATGAAAAAACGCGAAAATAACCATGAAGGAAGCGTTTTATCGAAAAAAGGACTTCAGATTCGTGTTCAGCACCCCGAAAAACCCCTTAGAGAGTAGGTTTGAAAGCGATTAAACAGAGTTAATTTTTGAGCAATTTTGATGAAAAAACGCGAAAATAACCATGAAGGAAGCGTTTTATCGAAAAAAGGACTTCAGATTCGTGTTCAGCACCCCGAAAAACCCCTTAGAGAGTAGGTTTGAAAGCGATTAAACAGAGTTAATTTTTGAGCAATTTTGATGAAAAAACGCGAAAATAACCATGAAGGAAGCGTTTTATCGAAAAAAGGACTTCAGATTCGTGTTCAGCACCCCGAAAAACCCCTTAGAGAGTAGGTTTGAAAGCGATTAAACAGAGTTAATTTTTGAGCAATTTTGATGAAAAAACGCGAAAATAACCATGAAGGAAGCGTTTTATCGAAAAAAGGACTTCAGATTCGTGTTCAGCACCCCGAAAAACCCCTTAGAGAGTAGGTTTGAAAGCGATTAAACAGAGTTAATTTTTGAGCAATTTTGATGAAAAAACGCGAAAATAACCATGAAGGAAGCGTTTTATCGAAAAAAGGACTTCAGATTCGTGTTCAGCACCCCGAAAAACCCCTTAGAGAGTAGGTTTGAAAGCGATTAAACAGAGTTAATTTTTGAGCAATTTTGATGAAAAAACGCGAAAATAACCATGAAGGAAGCGTTTTATCGAAAAAAGGACTTCAGATTCGTGTTCAGCACCCCGAAAAACCCCTTAGAGAGTAGGTTTGAAAGCGATTAAACAGAGTTAATTTTTGAGCAATTTTGATGAAAAAACGCGAAAATAACCATGAAGGAAGCGTTTTATCGAAAAAAGGACTTCAGATTCGTGTTCAGCACCCCGAAAAACCCCTTAGAGAGTAGGTTTGAAAGCGATTAAACAGAGTTAATTTTTGAGCAATTTTGATGAAAAAACGCGAAAATAACCATGAAGGAAGCGTTTTATCGAAAAAAGGACTTCAGATTCGTGTTCAGCACCCCGAAAAACCCCTTAGAGAGTAGGTTTGAAAGCGATTAAACAGAGTTAATTTTTGAGCAATTTTGATGAAAAAACGCGAAAATAACCATGAAGGAAGCGTTTTATCGAAAAAAGGACTTCAGATTCGTGTTCAGCACCCCGAAAAACCCCTTAGAGAGTAGGTTTGAAAGCGATTAAACAGAGTTAATTTTTGAGCAATTTTGATGAAAAAACGCGAAAATAACCATGAAGGAAGCGTTTTATCGAAAAAAGGACTTCAGATTCGTGTTCAGCACCCCGAAAAACCCCTTAGAGAGTAGGTTTGAAAGCGATTAAACAGAGTTAATTTTTGAGCAATTTTGATGAAAAAACGCGAAAATAACCATGAAGGAAGCGTTTTATCGAAAAAAGGACTTCAGATTCGTGTTCAGCACCCCGAAAAACCCCTTAGAGAGTAGGTTTGAAAGCGATTAAACAGAGTTAATTTTTGAGCAATTTTGATGAAAAAACGCGAAAATAACCATGAAGGAAGCGTTTTATCGAAAAAAGGACTTCAGATTCGTGTTCAGCACCCCGAAAAACCCCTTAGAGAGTAGGTTTGAAAGCGATTAAACAGAGTTAATTTTTGAGCAATTTTGATGAAAAAACGCGAAAATAACCATGAAGGAAGCGTTTTATCGAAAAAAGGACTTCAGATTCGTGTTCAGCACCCCGAAAAACCCCTTAGAGAGTAGGTTTGAAAGCGATTAAACAGAGTTTATTTTTGAGCAATTTTGATGAAAAAACGCGAAAATAACCATGAAGGAAGCGTTTTATCGAAAAAAGGACTTCAGATTCGTGTTCAGCACCCCGAAAAACCCCTTAGAGAGTAGGTTTGAAAGCGATTAAACAGAGTTAATTTTTGAGCAATTTTGATGAAAAAACGCGAAAATAACCATGAAGGAAGCGTTTTATCGAAAAAAGGACTTCAGATTCGTGTTCAGCACCCCGAAAAACCCCTTAGAGAGTAGGTTTGAAAGCGATTAAACAGAGTTAATTTTTGAGCAATTTTGATGAAAAAACGCGAAAATAACCATGAAGGAAGCGTTTTATCGAAAAAAGGACTTCAGATTCGTGTTCAGCACCCCGAAAAACCCCTTAGAGAGTAGGTTTGAAAGCGATTAAACAGAGTTAATTTTTGAGCAATTTTGATGAAAAAACGCGAAAATAACCATGAAGGAAGCGTTTTATCGAAAAAAGGAAAAAGGACTTCAGATTCGTGTTCAGCACCCCGAAAAACCCCTTAGAGAGTAGGTTTGAAAGCGATTAAACAGAGTTAATTTTTGAGCAATTTTGATGAAAAAACGCGAAAATAACCATGAAGGAAGCGTTTTATCGAAAAAAGGACTTCAGATTCGTGTTCAGCACCCCGAAAAACCCCTTAGAGAGTAGGTTTGAAAGCGATTAAACAGAGTTAATTTTTGAGCAATTTTGATGAAAAAACGCGAAAATAACCATGAAGGAAGCGTTTTATCGAAAAAAGGACTTCAGATTCGTGTTCAGCACCCCGAAAAACCCCTTAGAGAGTAGGTTTGAAAGCGATTAAACAGAGTTAATTTTTGAGCATAATTTCTGAGCAATTTTGATGAAAAAACGCGAAAATAACCATGAAGGAGGCGTTTTATCGAAAAAAGGACTTCAGATTCGTGTTCAGCACCCCGACTAACCCCTTATAGAGTAGGTTTGATCAGCACCCCGAAAAACCCCTTAGAGAGTAGGTTTGAAAGCGATTAAACAGAGTTATTTTTGAGCAATTTTGATGAAAAAACGCGAAAATAACCATGAAGGAAGCGTTTTATCGAAAAAAGGACTTCAGATTCGTGTTCAGCACCCCGAAAAACCCCTTAGAGAGTAGGTTTGAAAGCGATTAAACAGAGTTTATTTTTGAGCAATTTTGATGAAAAAACGCGAAAATAACCATGAAGGAAGCGTTTATCGAAAAAAAGGACTTCAGATTCGTGTTCAGCACCCCGAAAAACCCCTTAGAGAGTAGGTTTGAAAGCGATTAAACAGAGTTAATTTTTGAGCAATTTTGATGAAAAAACGCGAAAATAACCATGAAGGAAGCGTTTTATCGAAAAAAGGACTTCAGATTC
>JAVIWC010009621.1:0-14234 GCA_031894815.1 Creontiades dilutus | reverse complement strand
TCTAAAAGAGTACCAAAAAACCCCAACTTTTACAAAACCCTTTTTAAATTCCCTTTTGCAATTCTTAAATTCCTTTGTGATTAGGATACTATGAAAAAAGGGGCCGAAAGGAAACCCCAGTTTCATCCTTTCTCGAGATAGATAAAGGCGGATTCGTCAAAATTTTTGGGGGTGCCAGTGCCGGGATTTGGGGGGGGGGTTGGAATACCCCCGGGAAGGGGGGGTCCGGTGCCCCCCCCGGGAAAAGTTTGAAAAATAAATAAAAAACGTGTTTTTAGGTATCGAAGCACATTGAACTTTACTAGTTAATAATTTTTTCAAAAATGTTTTCAAGAAATGCTTTTTAATAACCCAAATAAATTAAACAATTTTGTTATTTTAAAATAATCTCATTCTAGTCTGCAGTACAGACGAACCAACAGCAACATAGTGATTCATCTTCCGTGCTTGGTCCCCCCGGCGGACCGTTCACGGTTTTAAATTTTACAACATATGGAAAACCCGAATTTTAAAACGTTGGAAAATCTAGTCCTAAATTTAAAAAAAAGTAGGAAATGTTGTAAAAAACCCAACCCAAAGATAGCTGACAGCTCTAGTAAAAAATTTATTAAAAAAAAAAAAGGTATGAATTTAAAAAAAATCTTGAAAAACCCGGGGGGGGGGGTTTAGGGTAAAATATTTCTAAATTTAAAATTTGGAATATCCAGTCGTTTAACCCCACAGGAGTGCAAAATCTACCATAATCCGAGGTACTTGCCCCCAAGACTCATCAAGTTCAAGTAGCAACACTGTTTCCACAGGTAGAAGAATGAATCCTAACATTGTCCATGCGAGGCACGTCACCTCCCACAATGAGAGTGTAATTTTTTTTGGGTTGATTCAGGAGAGAAGGTTTCCCAAACAACCCCCCCCATTGATTAGATACAAAAGTTTTCATCTTCAGAAAAACCTCCTCTCACCTGAACAGCAAGGGCCAGACGTCTCATCAGCAAAAGAAAAAACAGTCGTCACAGCTAATCAATTTGCAAATCATTGGAAAACCCTTCGCCCTCAAACCTGCCCCAAAATCCCTTTTTTGGGACCCCAAATTTGCTTTTCAGTTACGTGAAGTTTTGCAAGGGGTGTAAGATAGACTTTTTACCCTTTTCCGGGCCGAGGCGATAGCAATGCAATTTAAGCCCTCTGAAGCTAAAATGCTTTAGGTTTAGGGTCAGGCTTAGCAGTTTTAAACAAGGGGAAGGGGGGAAACCCATCCCCCCCGGTTTCAAAAGCAGGATGTTTGGGAAAGGTTGTTGGAATCAGATTTGGTTACAACTATAAAAACCGGAAACGATCCAACACGTCCAAAAATAAATTTTCGCCCAATTTCGATGAAATTAAATTTTGAGAGTTGGGGCTTTGAAAAATTTACAATATCATTCCCCAAAAAATTTTTAAAATCAGGTGGAAATTTCAGATATGTAGGGTAATACTTTTTTTAATGTTTTGCCGAAAAAAATTTACTTAGTTGTTTGTAAGATGAGAACAAAACACTGAAGAACATAAAGGGCAAAGTTCAAATTAGGTTTAAAGAAGACAAAGCTGAAAGTTTTTTAAATTTCGAAACTTGGTTTAATTGCTGTTTACGTTTAGGGATGTACAAGAAGAAGACACGAAAGCAGCATAAGCCGGGGAAAGAAGCAGTTAAATCCCATGTACCCAACTGCCCGTGTTCGGGCGTCGTATTCTACAACCTACAAAAAGGGGGAACTGAACCTGTTGATGCCCTATGTTAAATTTTTTGCGATCAATTGTACATTTCTATTTTTTAAAAACTTTTTCCCTCATATCATCTTTGGGGCGTTGTGAAGCGAGAAGGTGGGAACATTAACCAAAAAACTACGACGGGAGCGATACGAAATTTTGTAGCTAGTCTTTTCTCCCGGGTTTCCCATGTTTTTTATGCAATTTTTGGGGGATGTGTTTTATCAGTTTGTCTGGGAATTGCATCATAAAACCAGTAATCCCCTGGGCTTGTTGGGGAAACCCAAAACCATAATTCTCTCAGATTTTGGGCCCCCAATTCCCTGATTTTTGGTGGGTTTAGCAGTCTAATTTTTTCTATCAATATCATGGCGATGTACCCTATATGCTGCGAATGAACTAATTGTCGCCAAATATCTACAATTTCTCCAGTTCTCTTTATATTTTGGGGAATAGTTAAAATGTAGATGGTTCCTTATGGGTTTGATGAACACAACACATTTTTTTTGGGGGGCAATGTTGGTTTTTCCGGTTTTGGGAATTTGGCATTTCTTTCCCATATAAATTTCCAATCGACCGAATCACAATCTATCCACCAGGCATGTCGATTCGCCTTTTGAATACGTTAAATCGAGGCATTTTCGTGATTTCGTCCGGTGAATAGGTCCCAAACCTTATATTGTAATCTTTCGATTTTAAAACGTTTCGATCTTACATGAGTTTTCAGTATACGGGGAACCCATGGGCCAAGGGACGGTTTGCAATTTTAAATTTTTTTGGGAAAAGGGGGTGATGACATTAAATGTTTTTATATTGAAAATTTTTCAAATAGAACAACTACCAAACACCAGTGGAATGATGTTTTAACAATGAAGGAAGACTTTTTCATAAGTGTTTTAGTTCCTAACTCTTTTATTTATGAAAATAACTTTTGGGCCCTACCTCATTACGAAATGGGAAACAGGGGAGATATCAGACACGTAGAATTACAGAAGAAAGAACGTTATTTAAGAGGGTCTACCGTTTAAAAGTTAAAAACTTGATCATTCGTAATTCAACGGGGGGGAAATTTTTGTCGGGGAAATATTTAACTAAAGAAACCAACCAATTTATCCTCAATTGAACATTTCCCTGGAAGGTTTCTACTAAACCTAATTTCGAAAATAACCCCCCCTTGAACTACTCAGTGTGGATATTTTGCCAGCTTGTTTAAAAAACTCAATCAACTCGTGCAGAATACGTGGTGGGGTGGACACTTGGGGTTTAAATGAATAACCTATACCAACTAAACTTCATACAAAAGAACACTTTTTTTTTTTAAATGAATAAAAACAAAGTACCAATTATTGGTACCTGTTGTTTTACTTTTTTTTTTTTGGTGTGCTTTTAAACCGATCGTGAAATGACATAAATATTAGTTGACCATAAACTTTGTTCCGCCCGTTTTTTTTTTCATGTAAGAATTACCCTATGGAATTACTTGAATTGCCTTAGGCATTACAAATGGCCCAGACTTTTAATGTTATCAAGATCATTTTTTTTGGATAATTGTTTTAAAAATAATTGTAAAAACAAGTTTTTCAAAGGAAAACCCCAATTGGAAAAAGTTTTTCATTGCATGGGTTCCATTTTCATAAAGCAACTTGTGATAGAAGATGATAGAGTCATTTTTAAAGATCAGATAACGCGATGGTCTTCCACGGAAGAAAAAAAATGGTTTTTTAAAAATTCAGACCACAAACGTCTACCCAATTGGCCCTTTTTATTTGTTTATGATCATGTTGAACAGGGGGGGGAATTTGAAGAAAGGGGGGGCCCTCGGGGGCCTGGGGATGAGAATAATTTTCCTCGAATTTTCCTTTGAGTATCATCCGTAAATAATATTATTTATCACTTTCCCGGGCACCAAACGCGTTCCGTTGCACAATTTGGTTGGTTTATATTTTCAAGCATGATTATTACGGAGCCAACCTTCGGTCGTAAATTGTGAGGTAGTAAGCCCGGCAGATCCCAAGGGGTTTGAAAATTCAATTGGATTCGACTGATATCAATAGGTTTTTATATCAGTTGCGTTTTGTTATACCCTTAAAAGACACGTCCCATAAAAAAAATAAAAAATCCTTTTCTTTCTGCAGATTGTACCACCCACAGCCAATTTTCAGCCAAAAAGTTCAGCAGACGTTTTCAAGCGTTCGGATCACCCTCGAGCTGGGACTTATTACCGCATCCGCCAGAATTTCGGGCGAACTACCAGAATTTTTCGGTGTACGATCTGAAGATTGTTCAGGTTATCGAAAAGGCGACATGCACCTATCTCGTATCAATCCCAAACCCAGTTCCGCAAAAACATCCATAATTGTGGGTTTTGATATGATGCGGGTACTCACCAATTTTCGTGATGAAATAATGAAGTCTTCCCCTCTAGAAAAGGCAGCACATGACGCTCTGAAACAATAAACGAAGGAATGCGAATTAATGGAAATGATAGAAAGCAGAAGTTCATGTTTTGATAAGTTTTACATGTTGATCAATGTGCACCAGATTTTTCCGAGTTGTAAAAAAAAACGAAGCGTTTTTGTTTTTTTTGATCGCAGTAACCTAGTGATGTAGTGAATGTCGACACTGGGGGAACTCCAAAAGGGTTTATGCCGATACACGGGTTGAAGCAATCTGATATGCATGAAACTCTGCAAATTCTTTCAAAGGGGTTTATTGTTCAATTTCTTCATTTGGCATGCATTTTTAAAATTTGAATTTCTACTAAGCTTTGGAGTGTGCGTTTTCACAGGTGATAGAGCGATTATTGAATTTCAGGAGATATGCATAGAGCACGTAAATCGGTTCTCAACCAAATACCTATTTGGATTGATCAGCTGATCATATTTGAGTGCCTCCTGAAATTCAATAATCGCTCTATCACCTGTGAAACACGCACACTCCAAAGCTTAATTTCGATGACATCGAAGCATTCTCTCAAGTACTTTACGCAGTTTGTGTAGTGCATTTGGAACGATTCTAGATATCAACAAGGACCTTAACGTTGTGGCTTGAAACCTATACAGTGGGGTAAACTTAATCGACTACCAACGGAGGAAGCTAATGAACAGATTTCCGCCCGCGCTAATTAATAACCCTAATACCAGCTTAATTCCCGCGTGGGGTTGCGATTGTGTTGCTCGGGATTGTTATCCTATCCGACCAATAATCAGAACATGGCGTCAATGTTGGCTCAATGCACAATCAGTGTACATAGGTCCCGATAGTAGACGTTGTACATACACAATGAACATGTCCAACAAATTGTATGCACATCTATTTAAGCCAGTCAGTACATCGAATAAAATTTATGAAATTTGAAAATTATTTTTCGGTTTATATTATTTGCAGCTCGTATTATTTGTCATTAGTCATATAAATTCCTTTATTATTAGGACATCAGTGATCGGTAGAAGTCGTGTCTAAGTGGTGGCTTTTTTTTCTTTTTATTGGCATGGTTTAAAGCACATACAGCCATATTTACATGTACACTTTCTTGATCAAAATTCTAGCACATTGGAACACAATCCTCTGACTACAATGAAAAAATTATTTACATCATCTTAAATCCAACTTATATTTTAATACAATTTTCTTCTATAAATTCAAACAACATCTTTAAAATGACCATATCTGCTTTGTAAGATGCATTTATAGCCAAAAGGTGCTTTCATTAAACCGTACAACTTCTCGAATAACCGGTCTTTCGATGCGGTATATCTTTCGCATTGTATTATATTGTGATTCACACTCCCTTCCTGCCCACAATGTGGACATGAATCGTCCGTCATGTTGTCTCCGTTACTCCGAGTCACCCAGGCCAGATAACCCGGACACAGAGCATGGTCACTCCTCAATCTACAAATTACGCGAACGAATTTTTTGTTGTAACTGTGCCTATACCATGGACCGCTTTTCAGATCTGGAGTGAAGCATTCTTTTGAAAATTACCCTTTGTTTTGTGCCACTAAAATTGCTTTGATTTACTCTCACTTCGTTTAAAGTATTTAGAAAATCCTCCTTATAAGCAAACCCCCTACCCTGTCACACGCAAATTATTCGAATCCTTTTCGGGCCCCTCTTTCGACCCTTATTGCCCGAACTCACACAAAATGATCGCCTGTATTTTGTTCTCCACAAAGCTTAACTAGTTCGACAATCTCAGCAATGACATTATTACTGAACTTTTCAAGCCTGTCACTGGAAATAGCTCTTATCACGCTGTCAGAATCGGTAACAATTATAGCATGACTATAATCTAAATTTGCCTATATATATTTCAGAGTAATTTTATAAGTGGCTTCAGCAATGTATATACTGGCTTCATCAGGTAGTTTGAACTGTTTTTCTACATTATTCAAAATGTCAACAAAAGCACAACCAACAGAATGTAGTGGCTTATGTTTGGTTTTGTGCTTAAAAACTTAGTGTTTCTTGAACATGAACTGTTCTAATTAAAGACAAATCGTTACACGAAGGTTTATTAGTTCTGTGTTCGTAACCCTCCTACGCAGATCAACTGACTACCAGAACTGGACTGCACAACCAGAATCAATTACATGTAGATATACTTGGAAACACAAGCAGAAATCCACGAATGAAACAACTGAAATTTAATGAGGTAATATACCTAAGAATTTCTGTCCAGCCGTTTCAGCCCTCAAAGAGTGTGAACGGTGAGCGGGTTCATTCGATTCGTACAAGAGATGTCTTTCAATAGGTTAGAAAAGCTCTGAGTTGAGGTAGAAATTTGTGTACATTCAATTTAGTCTGTAACAGGAACCACTGAAAAAAGCTCAACAGTACAAAATATTCTGGACTTGGAGGACACTGTTTTTAACACTGCTTTCTGGGCTTTATTGAGCGGCTTCAAGGCGGTCCTCACACTAATATACCAAAGCTCATGATACTCTGAACTAGAGACTTATACATCGTGGGGTTCCGAGTAAAAGTGACCAAGTAACATTTGCAAAATTTTTACAGGGGAGCGATCTGAAGTTTCACCTATTTTCTTCTTACGAACACTGGTTGTGTGATGTCTCATCCGACTATGTTTCGATTTTTCTTTATCCTGTAGGTAGTTAGCTAGTGCCCGCCTATGATATCGTGCTTCAAAATTCACTTCAGATTAAATAAGAGCTGTTTATTCGGAAAACCCTATTTGATCATTTTTACCTGCCTGGAGTTTCAAGCTTTACTCATTTGGTCAATTCAATCCTTCGAAAATCAGTCGCATAGTTACATGAAATTGAGGGATTGAATAGTTTTTTCATTAATTTATCGTGTTGCCAAGCATCTAATAACAATGATACACCTATTTCTGTTAGAAAAGGTTATCCATTACCTATCACTGTAATTGGTCATTTTCACCTGCCCACTATGCAATCTTACAAATCTTACACAGTAAAAGTGATCAAATGGCAATTGATAACATTTACATCAAACTCTTTGGTTCAGGCAGGTAACATTTATTTTCAAGTAAGTATTTCTTGCACATCAGTTTGAAGATAACGTTCTTAGCAACAACACACAGTAGACAACGTTCCTTAGTACCGGAATGACAAAAAAAGCTCATTTTGAAAAAAATGTTACTTGGCACTTTTACCCGGAACCCCACGAAATATAGAATGAGCAAAAATTTGAACGGCACATCCTTCCTCAACCTATGAAATAAATATTTGAATTTTCCAACTCGCTTCGTTAGAAGGGCTATCTGGGTGTCCCATCGAAAATTTTCATCTATGATTATACCCAGATATCTTGATGCGGAAACACGTTCAATCGTCGGGCATGAGCAACAAACGGGGTTTGATCTGCTACAGCCATGCAAATTCACGCTGGTTGTAAGCTTTGCTGTGCTTGTTGATTTAGAGAAAACCAGGTAATTTGTTTAAGAAATATTTAGAATAAGAGTGTTTTTTGACAACCAATCAAACAATAACTTCAAATCAGGGTTAAATGAACAAATCATCCCAAGATTCTCCCTCACAGAGGAGGCGAATAGGTAAGTATGACCTTTTAATCGGTATAGGTATCGGTGGCATTCAAAACTCAGGTTTGGAACTATGTCCTTCTGTATAACAACAGTTACAACGGTACAGCAAAAACTTTATTCTGTGAAAAAAAAAACTTTTTCTCGTGGATAAAACGAACTTTTAGCAACGTTTGCGTTGCGGTCTAAAGTTTGTTCAGCCATGAAATTAACAAAGATGCCAATTTATTTCAGTTGAAGTCTAAAGTTGAAGGAAGCCGCCCCACGCAACGCTAGGGATGAGGGTTGAATAATAATGACCGTAGTATTCTCTTCTAAATTATTTTGTACGTCGCGCTATTCACAAAGCAACAAAACGTCTGCCGAGATGGGTGGGGTGTACAATTCCTCGCTTATCGTGACGTGGTTGTATTAGCTATCAAGAATAAATTACGAGAGCAAACGCACATGCATTTCAGAGTCAGTTGCAAAAGTGTACCGTGCATGCTTATATGCAAAATGTATGGCATGGGTAGGTTATTGTGTGAACACACCTTTCCATTCAATGAATTCAACGGCATAAAACATTTATGCTATAAAGTGTAAGCGGTCCTAACTAAGAGACAACCTGCGATATTCTAGGCCATTCAATCAAAATCAGTCTGTTAGGTCCGAATTTTCGTCTGTGAAAAAGAATGACAGATTTTGCGCATGGTCTATGATTAGTTGCTACAATTAATTGAAATGTTTCACTTGTTGCTCCAATAGTTTTTGGCCATCTGATAATTGTCCCGGTATATCTCGAAATAACATAATTTCCAATTGTCTGCTTATATTCGAGTTTAAAAATAAATTGTTATTATGTTTGTAGGGAGTAATCATATAAGGAGCGACACTCATTCAACTATTTTACTGAACTAAAATATAACCCTTCTGTAAATAAAATATCAAACTCAATCCCGGGAAGAAAATCTTCCTAGGAAAACGAAAAGATGTGCGACGAAAACGTACGGTCAACTGTTCCAATTGTACGAGCACTAGTCTGGCAGCATTTCATTGACCTGAAAACGGTGGATTGATGTTGGTGAAAGAAGTTAGGACACAGGGATGTCGAACAGAATCTCATTAAAGAAGACGGGCGCCAAGCAAATGAGCTTGGAAGCAATATAGCAAATGGGAACGAATGAAGTTCGAAATATTATATCAGACGATAAGGAATATCCAAAGGTTGCATCAGTAAAGTCGCGGATCCAACTTGAAGATGTACTACCATTCTGGAAGATTGCTTTTGATTGGAATCATTGGATGGACGAGGATTCTACGAATTGAAAAGGTAGCGACGAATTTGGTTCGGACGGCTTGTCAGGTTTGAAAGGGCAGTCAAAGGTTGCGGATTTTAATCGGTTAGATGAAGTGGGTGGAAATTGAGGTTGTGCTTATTCAGCCGAATCATCTGAAGTGTCAGTAGGTCTCTAGTGAAGAACTCGGAGTTAGTGACAATGGCCTTTGGGCGGTTGTGAAGAGGTACCGATGGTAGTGGGGGAAGGGGAGTCTATAAAAATATATAAAATTTTTCAAAAAAAAAAAAAAAAAAAAAGGATTTCAACGTTGTTTGACATCCCACTTCGCACTTATTCAGGTGAATCTGTGGAAATATACGTCCGGGAGCTCCTGAATCATATGGTTCAAGAAGCGTGGCAATCTGCACATTGGGTGATTGTGAAGATTTTTAGTGGGAAAATACGGTATCCGAAAGAGGCTTGTGGTACGTAACGGGGGGGCTTGGCCAGGAACGATGGTGAGTCCACTATGCCACGGATCAGTCTAAGGAAAGATTTTGGGTGAGCCAAGCAGCCCTGATATCAGAGCACTTGCGTTAAAACTGACTGCAAAACAAGGTTGACTGTATCCTGGGGAATATTCAATTTGTGGTCTATGTATCGCAGAAGGGAAAAGCACCAATAGTGAACACTGTACCAATAGTGGACACTTCGGAAAAAAAGTTGTAGAATATGGATTCGGGTTGAGCAGGGCACTTGAATTTTTTTGGATTAACTAAAGTAATAGCCTAACAAACGTGATGAACCAAAAGAAAACGTTAGGGCCAAAATGAAAAATAATAACTTGACATTAAAAACAACCAGTCTGTGGGTGGAGTGATTTTGAGCAGGACGCTGTGCAAAATGATAAGGAATAGAAAGCAATGTTCACATATAATATTCAAATATTTGTGCCCATTGGTTTGAATATATACTTCAGTAACTAAATTGTCGATTTTCTAGTCGCCTAACTCCGTTAATATTGATAAAGTGGGCTTTAAGGGTATTTTAAGGATATTTTCTTAATTTTCTACTTGTTCATTTGTGTTGGAACAAGCTCTCGGTACGATTTTCAAATGAATATATTGTTGCAGACCAGAGGTGGACAGGGGGTGTCCTCTACTAGTGCAAGAGATGTCCACTACTAGTTCATGAGCTATCTTCTACTTATACATGAATTGTTCTCTACTGGTGCTCACTTCAATCTTCCAGTTGAATGGAATTATTTTTGTTTTACTACCGATTAGATATATACATGATTTTAAACGAGATTTTACGTCGTCTTGTTGATATCTACGACGTGTCCACTATTGGGCATGAAGTGTCCACTACATCAACACTAGGAAATTTCAGCTGTCCACTACTGGTGTTTTCTGTAATTCCACAAAATTTGACTCTATTTCTTCAAACATTTATAAAATTGGTGTTTCCTTTGATTAAACTCAACTAAAAATGTCTGAAGAACGTGTAGACACCCAAAAAAAAAAAAAAAAAAAAAAAAAAAAAAAAAAAAAAAAAAAAATTGAGAGCTAAAAATTTATGAGGTAACACAAACAATCACACAAGATTTTCTTAACATGTCCACTACTGGTGCTTTCCCCTTACTCCAAGATTAGGAGAATAAGTAGATTATAAAGTATCTTGTTAGCGAGGATATAGTTAACGTCCCTAGTATCACGTTCGATAAATCCTCATACTCACATTGGCTCGAATGGAAATATCAGAGATAGTTAGAGAATGAGAGCCTGGAGGCAATGAGAACCCCAGGATCCCGAAGGGAAAAACTCGTCTAAGGTAGTCGATCCAAGCATATAATCTCCAAGGTTTCTTACTATCTCTACGCCAAGCTCTATTCCAAGGATTGCTTCCCAAGCATATAATTCACAACTGGAGGGTCATACAAGCAAGATTCAAGAAACACTACATTCTCATAAGAACCTAAAAATATTTTCTCAATTGGAGCTTGAAAAGATTTCCAAAGCCGTTAATATTCCACGAGCATATCCTGATGTCATGGTGGACAGATGGCGAATCGTGCGTTACCTTTTGCGTTAAAGTCTAGTCGGGGCAGCATTTATTTCTCACGTATCGTTCCGCAATTCAGTATTCATTTTTATTGATTTCCCCTTGATTTAACCGTTTTTTTTTTTTTTTTTTTTTTTTGGGAAGTTTCCCTCGTACTAGGCAGTCTGAATACTTCCCCTAATAAGAACAAGAAGAAATTTAGACCGAATGCTTAGTTTATTACATTCAAATGACAATCTGGGTTCAGCCTGCCCCAATGCATTGCTCTCGAAGTCATAATTTCCAGAAGCTGCAATTTCGTTGTACCTATACCATCCCAAATCTCACTTGAAATCCTTCTTAAATTTCTGCATCTAAATTAAGTGGGGAATTGACAAGAAACAGCATCTCAGTCGCCTAAACAGAAAGTTTTTCAATGTGTAATTATGTTTTAAATGCCCTAGCGTTATTTCAAATCCTAGCGTCTTAAATTGAAGAGTAATGGAATTTTAGCTGAAAAAGCATACTAAGCCGATCAGAAAGTTTTCCATAATTACATTGATTACAATCCATAATTACAATTGAAACTTCAATGTCTTGGGTAAAGGAAACGATATCAGCTGCAGTGTTTGCTCAAGTTCAAATTGAATGTCATGATTGTTGAACCTTGAAAGGCTCATGGGGCAGGCACCTCAATATTTTGTGGCATTTAATGCATTTTTAATTATTGTTTCGATGACCAATATTGAGCAGAAGTTCTGCTGCAGAACCGACAGTAATACATTGGAGGACGAAGCAGGTTTGAAGCAGCGAATAGGTAAAATACAATGCCGATTGTTCTACAATGTTCAGCAATCCGTTCTTGATTGATGTGCTTTTGACTCAAGAGTTACCGCTGTTTATTTGATCTCATTCCTGCTCATCTGAGAGACGTAGCAGCTGGTACTGCATCGCCGTCAACAGTCCCACATTATTGGATTACCTCAGTCGGAGTGACTGAGGAATTTCATTCCGCAGAGCCTCTGTGACTATTCCCCAACCGGACGCGATACATCACTGTCGGTCGTGGAACCTGATGAGCCATAGCTCCCGAAAAAGGGGGGATATGAGTTTTTCACTCGACGACATTACCTTCCTAACCGCCGAGGAGGGAGCGCGGAAGGTATTATGACACGGTTGGGTTACTGTCATCCATCCCGATCGTGTTCCGCGTTTACGGTAGTTTACCTACCGACTTTCCGGCATCAGAACCACTTTACGAAGCCGAGCGATGGAGCTTTTACCGCTGGTCCGTGCCTTGTAGATAACTCTTGGAAATATGATCTATCACTCTATCAACTCGAAATGCGATTCTAAAACTTAGGTCTCAACGTCTAAATTGTCGTACGGATTTTGAAGTGAGCGGTCGTAAAATGATCAGCGAGTTGAATGAATCTCAAGTGGCAGGAAAGTAAATGGACCTTTAATGTATGTCTACACTTGTGCAACTTTTGTTCATCAGAGGCATGCGTCATAGCGCAAGGCGTGACGCACGTGATGAGTCAACGGAAATGTTGAACGTTAGGGGAAAGGGAATTCTCGCCTGAATGTTCCATTGAAAATGTGCCGTCTTCAAGTTTTTTATTGTTTATAAAATGTCTGATGAGAAGGAAACGCTTGAATTTATCGAGGATTACTGTAAATTACCTCTTCTTTGGAATGTAAATTATATAATGTACACTAACAAAATCTCGCGAAATGATGAGTTGGTCATTTTGGGTGCAAAGTACAAGTTGGACACCAAAAGTGTTGAAAATGAAATTGAAAACTCGGATGATTTCCGCTTAAAGCCTGACGGCAACTTGAAAAGGTTTTTGCTCTCTCTCTCTCTCTCCTCTCCTCCTCTTTAGGGGAGTGGTCAGCGGTAGGACTACTAGACAAACTAGTAGTACAATACAATATCCACTGCACAGAACATCCTTATTTAATAAATCATTTGTGGTACAAGCCATAAAAATGTATAATGAAAATATTGATAGATACGATTTAAATAAATCTCTCTCTCTCTCTCTCTTTGTAAATCTCTCTCTCTCTCTCTCTCTCTCTCTCTCTCTCTCTCTCTCTCTCTCTCTCTCTCTCTCTCTCTCTCTCTCTCTCTCTCTCTCTCTCTCTCTCCCTCTCCCACTGAATTATGTAAGATACATTTTTGTAACTCTCACTGTATTTTATTAATTAAGATCTGACCTCAGTAACTGGCCTGGAACTTTTACAGTCTATCCTGAATCTTTCAAGAGACCCCAAAACGATTTGGGGAACCCGAGAATATTCAGGATGGTTGCCCAAACCAAGGGGTCCGCTGAAGATTTTTTCGAATTGAATGTAATGGCTTATACACCTAAGGGAGGAGGATCGTGCATCGTGCATCGTGCATTGATAAGGGTCCGAGGCACCAGGGGGCCGCGATTACGTAGTAAGGTGACTCACCAATTGAAGGGTGCCACTGGCAAGACGACCTAAGTGCCTGAGTAACAAATTTTAAGGAGAGAAAATGTGCACAAATGTGTAGCTTAGCCACGATCGGTTGTAACTGAAAATCATAGGTAACTAAGCCAGAACTTCTCTCCAATAAGAAGTTATGTCAACAAAACGAACTCGTTACCAATGGTTCTCCGGGATGTAAGGAGGGGGAAATTGGCAGCGTGGGATGTGGTCTGGTGTAGGGATGTCCAGAAAATATCGATATTATTCCGTCAATATATCGATAAATATATGTCAGATATATCGATAAATCGACATTAAATGGGCACTATCGGATCCGATATTTTTCAGCCGTAGATCATCATAACAACCATATCCTACATCTTATTGCTCGAAAACAATTTTATAATTTCCATTGAAGAATAAGGGAATTTTATCACATGACGTAGGGAAATCGTAGGTAAAACAGTTAGGGACATCTTGGAGACTTGGGTTCTAGCCAGTTCGACCCTTACTGCTCTCCAGTAATCAATCAGAGGGTTTTCCTCACCTCCAATATCCCCAACCAATATTGGTTTGATTGCATTTTTTTCAGTTTTCATTCTTACTTCACTTACATTGATTTTGCAACTCCTACATAATATTGATAATTTACTTCCCTGGATCCTGTACATAATTATTATCAGAAATGAATCATTTCATCG
>JAVIWC010009620.1:0-15076 GCA_031894815.1 Creontiades dilutus | reverse complement strand
GACCCAGAGGGTTAGCAGCGAAAGTGCTAATTGAAAAAACTCTGGAAAATACATTAAGGCAACTGGCTTCCTGGCTCGGGGCTCAAAACCTCTGTTCTGAGAGTTTTCCCCATCTACAAGAACATGAAATGTCAATGCCACTAAGGTGCAATGCTATATATTTGGACATGACATGGAAATCCACAAGTAGAACAACTAAAATTCAGCGAGGTGAAATGAAACACCAACTCCCGATTCACCAGTACCTTAATTATATTAAATGAGACTTGAAAAACTCGATTTCAAAAGTAATTCTTGGAAGAAAATTCCACACCAATTACATCAGCTGATGCAATCCTCACACGATACTTGGCGGTTTACACCAGGTCCAAGCATATACACATTCGTATTTATTTTATTTTTTGTAAGGTCTCTCTTCTCTCCCTTAGAGAGCCAACGGATGGACATAAAGCATCCATGGGATGCGGATGGGTATAATATTCGATAATAAACCGTCATAATTGACCATAAAAACTGTTATCTCCCCCTAAAAGTTGTTGGTTTACATTTCAAGATATGTGGATTTGAAAAATTGAATATTAAAAAATTGAAAAGCCGTCCATTTAAAAAACCTCATCTTCCAATTACGCTGCATGTAGTGCCCGTTGAACGAGAGGTCTGTGCTGGACCATGTGGCTGGCGGCCACTCAAGTATTTTCATCTTGACTCTAATTACCAAAAATAGATGCGCAAGTTGTCCAGCGCCAAAATCACGTGCAATATTCAGCACTGTCATTGATACATTACAAGTCATATTCAAATTAATTACTAAGTTCATTATTATTTACGTTCTATCTAGTGATGTAATATACTTTTGAATGTTGTCACGTTAAACACAGTTTCAATCACGTTGACTGTCATCGATCCCATGCCTGTATAGATCACTTGGCTTTGTTGTCAAGTCAAAATCATCTTTTTTCGCGTGTGTGTTGGCACATGAAATTTCATAGGTAATTATCCATTTCCTTTCCGTCCTCCTTTCTCAACCGTACCTCGAAAACTAATCCTCGTAAAAAAATAAAGAACGTAAATTCAGAAGAACGTCAACATGAATGTCAATGAACATAATACTAATCGGTTAGTAAATTGCGACGGGCGAATCAGCTAATTTAGAGGCTTGTTTTTTAGAGGTCCTTTTGAAATCGGGTTCCTCATAGCACACCTGATATATTTGCGGAAGGGTGAATCGTATGTGGCTGTTTTATTCCACCTCGTAAAATTTCAGTTGATTTCTACAACTCTCGATGCACTGTATATGGCACCAATGTAGGTATTTATTTCGATATCAGCTTTTGTTTCAACTAGTGAAGGTTAGTATTCAAGGAGTTATATGTACGAAGAATGTTCCTACAGTCTTTGGTACATCTGGAAGTCAATTGGGGTTTATTGGGACACGGTGATCAACTGAAGGACCCTTGGGGCTATCTCATTTCCTAATCGGTCTATCGTGCTGAAATACAATTGCAGCTCTCTTTATGACATCTAAAATACAACTACAAGGTGCTGGAGACTACGTCTGGTGAACGTAGATTAGTGGTTTACGTAGAATTGCTTTCTAATGCAGAAATTCTGAAGCTTCAAGTAATAATTTCTAGCAGTTTTTGAACCGCTACAACCCCTCAATAGTTTTGGATGAATTTGCTGAATTAAGTTACTCCAAGTGCAATCACCATCATTTCTGTCACACATTCGTCATTCCTGTCACCACATACCCTCTTAATTATTTGAAAATTGGAATTTCAATTAAATTACTCATTGGTTGTTACTTTCTTTAAACTGCTTCAGTGTCTGATGCCAGTGGTTGAATGGTTCTCTAAATTTAAAGAAAATAGGGCAAAAAGGCGATTCACCAACAAAACAACTAGAAAATACCAAAAATAAATCCGAAAAGAAAATTCTTCTGGAGTGTACCAAATGTTGCAATAAACTTTTGGGTGAAAACCTACAAACTATAATTTCAATCATTTTCCGTGTGAGGAAAACGTGTCAGGAATGATCCTTGGTATGGACTTCTTGAGCTCCTAATAGATTGAAAAACACTTAATATGAAAAGCGTTTCCTTTAACGCGGAGAAATGTTTCTAGCTAATTTATATGACATGTAGAAGCAAAATTTTCTGTAGAGTGTAATTTTGCAAAACGGCCGTATCGGTATTCTCATTGGTCACATTGGTCATATTGGTCATATTGGTCATATTGGTCAGCACTAACTTATTGATCAACCGAAGAAAAACAAAATTATTTTGTTCACAAACTGCTGAACGGTCCTCACGACTCTCCATCATTTTTAGAACAATTAAACACCCTTCATATTTCACCAGTAATGAAAAGAGTACCGATAAATAGATTCAAAAAAGAAATCATAGTAATAACAAAATCCTCAAACTTAATTCATATTGCACAACGCCAAATTGAAAAAATATTCTGGATAAATCCAAACATTATCAACGTGCGAAGTGAATGCACAAAAATCGGCAAAGGGCCCGGTTGAAAATGTCTAAGAGAGGAATAGGCTTCAATTCCTTTAAAAATTCGTATGAATAAATTTAAGTGTTTATCGTTTTGTGTTCACAAAGTATGTTAAATTTTTTAAAACCGATGAAAAAACATTGTTATGAGGTCATGCTGCGCGGCTGGGAGCGAACAAAGTATTCGGAACACAAACCCATAAGCTTTGATCTTCTCGGCGATATTAATTCGTTAGATATTACAATCTTTCATCAGGGGAAGTAAAAGGCAGCTATTTTTATAAAGGATAATTAATAATCGGTACTACCTACGTTCAATATCGTCTTTTCCAATTATCTCACTGAGGCGTAAAAATACGAAGCACATTGCATTTTCCAAACTAGCAAAAAAAAAAAAAAAAAAAAAAAAAAAAAAACGTGCGACACCTGTTAACTCCGATCATCGGAGTCTCATGTAGCCACTTCGTGATACAAGTTTGCAACAAGTGTTGTTTCAGTACTGTATATGGGTGATTCCAAGATTACTGGCATCTTCCGGAGTTCAAATTTTCCAAGAAAAAGTCGGTGTTTGGAATGGATTCTAATTCTTAGAATGGGTTACTGATATCAAAACAAAAACAATAATAATCCAAAATAACGCGAATGTTGGCATCATAAATCGGGCCATAGATCGGGAATGGTTTGACCTACGGACCTGGGGAGGGGCTCATTCGATTCCTCGTGGAGTGTTCTTCAAAAAGAGTACACATTTAGGCCGCCTTGACTTTTTTTGAGGTTTTTAGGGATTTTAAAAAACTTTGACAACCCTTAAAGGGCACTTTAAATTAAGTGAGAGAGCTGGCTCAAGAATTGGGGCGTCGTCGGACCACCATGGATTTTGGTTTATTATTCAATAATAAACCATAGTAATCGCTCTCGAAAAAAAAATTTCTAACCCCCCCTGAAAATTTCATGGTTTACGTTTCAAAGGGTCTGGAATCCAAATCTGCAATAAAAAATTTTCCGTCCGTCCGCCGTACGCCGTACGCCGTCCGCCGTACGCAAGATTTCTCCCAAACGGCTGGACCAAAACATCTGAAATTTTCAGGAAAAATCCATGTTGGTCCGACAACGCCCCAATTCTTTAGCCAGCTTTCTAACTCAAATTGAAGTGCCATTTAAGGGTTGTCAAAGTTTTGTAAAATCCCTAAAAACCTCAAAAAACATCAAGGCGGCCTAAATGTGGACTTGTTTTGTAGAACTTTCCATGAGGAATCGAATGAGCCCCTTCCCAGGTCTGTAGGTCAAACCATTCCCGATTTATGGCATGATTAATGCGGCCAAGATTTGCGTTTTTCGAGTTCTGTTATCGCCTTCTTGATAACTGGCAGTTTCATCTGGCCGTTCCAAGCGCCCTCAACTCGAATATGGGAGTGAGCCCATTTCCTTTAATTTGATGTAGGTCTGATATGAAATCAAGAGAGACTTTGGGTAGTATAAAGGGAACTGCAAATATGGAGCGCAGTTTAAATGATATAAGGTAGCAGAAGCAAAACGCTGCAAATTCTTTCACTGGGGTTTATTATTCAATTGGCTTGCGTTCATGATTTGAATTTCTACTAAGCTTTGGAATGTGCGTGTTTCACAGGTGATAGAGCGATTATTGAATTTCAGGAGATATGCATAGAGCACGTAAATCTGTTCTCAACCAAAATACCTATTTGTTTTCGTTTATTATTGTTTGTTTGTAACCTAGTGATGTCCGGCCGATAGCGTCGAGTTGTAGTGAATGTGGATACTGGAGTGATAGCCGATGTGAATACTTGTAGTGTAGTTAGTAGCCGATACACGGGTTGAAGGATTCTGATATGCATGAAACGCTGATAATATATAGGTAAATATTATTCAATATCATTACTGGGGTTTATTATTCATTACTGGGGTAAATAAGTATTCTTTCACTGGGGTTTATTATTCAACTGGCTTGCGTTCATGATTTGAATCTTACCAAGTTTCGGAGTGTGCGTGTTTTACAGGTGATAGAGCGATTATTGAATTTCAGGAGATATGCATAGACCACGTAAATCGGTTCTCATCCAAAACACCTGTTTGGATTGATCAGTTGGTGATATTTGAGTACCCCCTCTACATCTGTCTACCTTTGCCTACATCGTTTAAATTTGGATTCGGCGAAGTTTTAACGCAATACGAGCGCCAAAGGACTTGATAAATTATAGATGTTTTTATTGTTGGGGGGTATTGAGGTTCAATAAAAAAACGCTGCAAATTCTTTCACTGGGGTTTATTATTCAATTGGCTTGCGTTCATGATTTGAATTTCTACTAAGCTTTGGAGTCTGCGTGTTTCAGAGGATAGGGCGATTATTGAATTTCAGGAGGCACACAAATATGATCAACTGATCAATCCAAATAGGTGTTTTGGTCGAGAATCTCCTGAAATTCAATAATCGCCCTACCCTGTGAAACACGCAGACTCCAAAGCTTAGTAGAAATTCAAATCATGAACTCAAGCCAATTGAATAATAAACCCCAGTGAAAGAATTTGCAGCGTTTTTCCTGAAAATTTCAACTTTTTTCAAAACAATAACAATAATAAACCAAAATAACGCTCCAGCCGTTCGGGAGAAATCGTGCTTACAGCGTACGAAGTACGGCTGACGGACGTAAATTTTTTATTGCAGATTCGGATTCTACACCCTTTGGGGGGGTTAGAATTTGTTTTCTAGAGCGATTACAGTGGTTAATTATTGAATAATAAACCAAAACTTGACATGAAATTTGTCGCCCCCAGCAGTTCATACTTTCAACTGCTGAAACCGAACAACAACTGTTGGCTGGAGCTTCTTGTCTTTTGTCACCACTACCGGTAGGGTGGGCAACTGTCATTCGTTAAAAGATTCACCCGAATTACCCCTAAGTGTTCATTTACTCCCACTCACAATTTCAGTAGGTATTGTACTTGTGTTCGTGGAACACGTTTTTTTCATAGCAATATTTCACAAAACGAAAAAAAATTCCAAACAACCGTGGAAACATGGTGACAACACCTCACTCATCAAAAAGTACTAAAACACCAGCCCTCTAGTTACAACCAGCACAGATCACACTAGTAAACTCATCACCAATGCTGTGGGACAGTTACGGTAATGACATTTTCCCACTATAGTGTTGAAAAACTTCACAAAAATGGCCAACTGTGATGGTTTTTTAATTTCTCCTTCAAGCTATAAACTTGTTGCATAAAAGCAGTATCTTCCTTTTCCGGACGCTAAGATCGCTAGTAATCTTGGAATCACCCAAATATTTTTCTGAGGAATTGAGGATAACAGTCATGCAATAGGTGACCGAAGTAGTTTTTCATGGAAAAAAAGAAAATTCGGAATTCCGTTCCTTGAAAAGTAGACTATATAAATATATAACTCGGAATATTGTTTCACAGCTTGTCTCCTGTCATTTGTTACCATAGGGTAACATTAGTAATTGAATTGGGGAGGTCAAGTTCGTTCGCGGCATAACCAGAATTTACTGATTTAAAATAGGGCAATTATTGTAAACGGAATATGAGTGAAAATAATTTTACCCTTGATACTTAATGCTTCCATCTGCTGATAATTCCTACAGTTTTCGTTTGGGCTTTCGCCACGTGTGTACTTTGCAAATTGAGGTACTTAAATTAGATTTATTGTCAAACTTTTCATGTCTACCAAAATCTTTAAAAAAAATTAGCACCTTTAATTAAAAAATTTTGAACCCTGAAGATTCATAGTTTGTTCGACGAAATACAAGACAAATGACTGTCAAATTAAAAATGAATCCTCTTTATTTCGAGACAAGTATTTTTAAGAAAATCATGAGAAGTGATCGTCACATTCAAGTCAAAATGTCACTTAATTTTGCAATACAATACCGGAAATACAATAAATATAATTCTGTGTACCAACAAATATTCCAAACGTTCTATGTGACAATGTCCTAATTCAACAATTTTGAAAGAATGTAGAAGAATGAAGTATGATTTCCATGATAATCCCGCTATTCCTGTACACAGGGTCAGCGTATAACGCATCAACAGGTCCCGAGTGCAGTTTCTTTATGGCTTTAGGGAACCACCAGCAACTATAAAGCGAAATAGAGATTGAAACGTTGTAAGATTGTTGTTGAACAGAGTCGTAATCATAGTAGACTTGGAAACATACTAGAATGTCATAATACGAAACTATTCCTTCATGTATAATTTACCGTTAAGTCAATAAACGGCGTTCCCTGATTAGAGGTCGATTATAAATATATAATGCTAACTGTGACATGCATTTCCATCAAGTTAGTCCAAACGCAGTTCATAATTGAAGGGTTAACTAAATCGCCGTCATTTCTGCGTCAACCAAGTGAAAGATCTATGTGGCGGGATCTACCCAACATTAGTAAAGCGACGTGAGTTGGCTGGTCACCAAGTTGGGATCGTCTTGGTGTGGTCCGTTCCGCTCTATTCACTGGCCCAAGCAAGTGTTATTAATAATATTAGCGTGCGAGGGTCGGGGGTTTGAAGTCCTCTGGAGTGTAAAGGAGTTCATTTCCCCGATTAGCGAGAGAGTCAGGGGCATGCGCCTGCCCTTAGACTCTGTCCAATCCTTTAGTCCCTTCTCAGTAGATTTTCATCCTCCCTTAGTTACGATATTAGCGGCTTTTCTCGGTTCTTCAACATTATGGATGGGATCCCATCATTAGAATGACTCTTTACTTTGACGGCTGCATCCCTATACATGGACACAACGGGTGGCTCGGCGAGCTGGAAATTGTATGACGCCTCAGAAACCGAGTCATGGAAGAAGATATCAATCCTTTGAATCCATTTAACTACTCTTTGCTGATGGAGTGGAATCTTGCTCATAACTACACTTCAGATAACAGTACGGATGTATGGGATACATTTTCCAATATGAGCCGAAGCAAAGCAATTATTGCATCAATATTGTTACTTTTTTCGATGGCAACCGTATTTGGTAATAGTTTGGTTATAGCTGCAGTGGTTCGAGAAAGGTACTTACACACTGCCACCAACTATTTCGTTACTTCATTGGCCTTGGCGGATTCTCTCGTTGGTCTCGCCGTGATGCCTTTTTCCGCTATTTATGAAGTGTTTCAGCACACATGGTTTTTTGGGAGTATATGGTGTGATATATGGAGATCTCTTGATGTTCTCTTCAGTACCGCTTCAATTTTAAATTTGTGTGTAATTTCCTTAGACAGGTACTGGGCGATAACAGACCCTTTGAACTATCCCAGTAGAATGAGTGGGCATCGTGCCTGCGTTCTGATAGCTGCGATTTGGATTTGCTCCTCCGCAATTTCGTTTCCAGCAATAGTATGGTGGCGAGCAGTAAGATCAGAAAATTTACCTAAAGACAAATGTCCGTTTACTGACAGTCTCGGCTACTTGATCTTCTCCTCTACCATATCATTCTATCTACCCCTGTTCGTAATGGTATTCACATATTATCGAATTTACAGAGCAGCAGTCGAGCAAACGAGGTCGCTCAAGCTTGGAACCAAACAAGTGATGATGAACGTCGCAAGAGGTGAGATGGAACTGACATTGAGGATTCATAAAGGACGCTCCAGTGGCTCAGGTGGAGTTTATGAAAGTCCGTCGCTGTCAGATGACGTTACGGAGGAGAAAGCAGTTCAGAACGGCGTCACACGCCACAGTAATTCCAACGAAGGGAAGCAGCTTGGCAAAAATTTGTCATTGGCAAAGAAACTTTCAAAATTCGCCAAAGAAAAAAAGCAGCAAAAACCTTAGGGATTGTCATGGGTGTGTTCATCATATGTTGGCTCCCATTCTTTGTAGTGAACTTATTACACGGACTTTGCACGAATTGTATATACAAAGAAGAAGTAGTTTCGGCTATAGTAACGTGGTTAGGGTGGATTAATTCCGGAATGAACCCAGTGATATACGTTTGTTGGAGTAAAGACTTCAGAAGGTGAGTAATAAAGTCACACGATCGGAATGAAAAGTAGAATTGCCCCCTAACTTTCTTAATTTATTGAATTTGCGAGGAATCCAAACCTGTAGATACATAAATGTAACGCATGATGTAGTGCATCTGTGCAACTTGATAGACCGTATCACCTATTCCTGAAAAAAAAAGAAAGAAAAAAGGTACTACCTCTAATTGGATCTTCGACGTTGCACGATTTACAAACGTTGCTCAAATTGTAATGACTGATTGGTTGAGCAAACCTGTGAAACATCGACCACATTACCAGTATTATATTCTATAATTTATTCGTTCAATTTAATGACGAAGTGAATAGCACCTATCTGTACACCTAACTAGATATACGGTGGGCCAACTGAGACAAAACTAATGAAATCCAATAAAAACCTTTCTTGTCACTAGTTTGTAGTACATCACAGTAGCTGATACCTAAGTACAACGAACATCCAAGAACAGCTGCCCATGTTTCCCTTGTCCGTTGATTTACAACCATAGTAAAAATAAACTTGATTTCTTGAAAATATGATCCCAATGAAATTATACCATCTGACTCGATCGTCGTAGTTAATAAGGCGATTTTTATTCTTTTCACACCGATTCTCATTCACAAATGTGTTGAAGCTCTTCTTTGCTGTTGAAGGATTCACGCCCTCGTGGAGATAGTGCGGTTGAACGTACTGCGAGCTGAGTGATTTCATTCGATTCCTCGGAATGATGTTTATTCAAACTAGAAACATAAATGATGGTATCGCGAAAGTTCCCCGATTTTTCAATATTTCAGTCCTTCAACTTCACCATTCAGGGTTCATAGGCAGCGATCCCGACAATTGAGGACTTTCTACGGAGTGATATATGATTTTTAACCAGTTTTGAGCGAGGAATTTTCAGTCGTTTGTGAGAAACCTCCGAATTACGTAAGGCGGACGTACGGTTTTTAAAAATGTGTTTTGAATTCAGTTTTCTGTTTTCTTTCCATCCATTGAAGTTTACCGACAACTTTTGGGTGGAGATGGAAGGTTGAACCCATTTTTTTGGCCAATTGCCGAAGTTCATTGTAAGAATAATGAAATAATTGAATACCGTTCGTATGCACTTTCGAAACAGAATATTAATACACCTATACGGTGACCATCATTTTGAAAAAGGAAAGGAAGACCATATAAAGAGTGTAACACAAATTTCATCAACCAATATATATTCAGAAAAAAATAAATACATGTTCGAAATAGGAGCTTTCAAATTAAATTATGCATATAATATTAATATTACTCTCTCAGCTTCTGAATCAGGTATGTAACACAGAAATATCGTTACACAAATAAACATTATCATATTGTATTTAGGAATTGCAACAAGTTGAACAAATTGTGAAAATAATATGAAACCAGAGTCGTCATTATTTAAACCAATCTTATTTGGCAGAACCTTGGATGGCTTTAAGCAGATGCTCGTGGTTCTTCAAAAAATCAAACATTTGTAAGCAACTTTCAAAATTGTGGTAAAACCTCCTTCAGAGTGTCAACACCTAATTGGTTTTTTTTTTTTTTTTTTTGCACTCCAAAATTAATTACTGAAAATAAGCGTTCAATGGACGCACTTGTTACTGGTAAGCTGAATACAAATTCACACACAATCTAGTTTTGGTTGGAGCGCATATGATTGAAAATTTCACTCAACGAGTTTCTGAGGCTGCTTTAAGCTCGCTCTATTATCCAATCTTCTCCTCCGATATGTAGTTTTTAACAAACGATATCTCGTCAAACATCGCATCTGTGTTAATTTTAGCGGATGATCGGACAAAGATGTCAGAAAAAGCTTCACATGGCGCTTCATTCCATAAAAATGTTTTTTTGAGCAGAACCCATGAAAATATGGCAAGATCCTGAATATTTGCGTTCCACTTCCGTTGGTAACTTTCACAAAAAGACGTTGTGTATGAACCACAGCCACACTTCCCTACAGCTTACCCACAACCTATTAAAGAAGGACCTAGGGAGTACCATTTCAAAAAGGAGGACCTTACCTTCGTTTTAATGAGTTCAAAAATATGGGAGGACACAAAAGTAGGACCTGTACTCCCAAAAGACGTACATCGGACATTAAACTACCAAGCGAATTCCGCGAAACGAAAACACAGAATGCTTGGAATTATTAATGACTAACAAGCACCACGATTGCCCTTAAACTGGCCTCAAAATAAAAAGTGAAAACCTTTTTTTCTAATTCTCCAACAATTTTTTTTTTTTTTTTTCAATTTTATTTAAATGTATTGTCCTGTATGTTCCCTTAGCAACATGAGTAGGTACCTATACTATAACGTGAGGAATTTCACCCTAAAATCGGACATTTTCAATTATGACAGTAAAAGACGCAAAAAAAACACGTAATAAAGAATCTGGAAGCGCCTTAGTCTAGAATAGATCTAAACCATTTTTGACACTTGTGAAATATCTTTACATATTTCTTTCACACGCCTTTGAGCTTATTTTCAAATCAAATCAAATCTAATTTATTTGACGAAACGAATATCGGTCAATCATCAACCTAGGTGTATGAAGTGAGTAATTATAGTAATTATTTTATACTCTATCGTGAAACCAAGAAGCAATGTAAAAAAGAGACGAACCTGATTTGCAACTCTCCGATTAAGATGATTTTTCACTTGATCACTGAAGAAGGTTTCAATCTCCCATTTTTACATTTTTCAACCAGACCTCGAAAATTAATCCGCATAACAATCTGATAACAGGCATCTAAAATAAAAAAACGGAAGCGAAATAAACGAATTTTGGTCATTATTCAGCTAAAATTGAGTCGAATCATCACTCAGCGTTAAAAAATAATCATGTGCCACACAGTACAGTTCACCATCATCCACTACGCCCCTCCTTGTAATTGCATTGAAGATGAAAATACCTGATTTGCCCATAGCTACATGGTTTAGCTCTGAAGCCCGACCACCTACCAAAAAAGTGAAATGGTTCACGGATAGCCAACGAACAACATACATATAACAAGTGATGTCATAGAAACCCGAGTGGCTTCAATTTATCAAGGGAACTAATTTTTACCAGAATCAAACAAAAAATGCAGCAAATGATTACACAGTGGTTTATTATTTCTGTATTTAAAAAAACTTCTAGGCAAATAACTTGTCTAAGACGTATATATACATTATATTGTCTAATATATTAGACGTAGTTTGTGGTACATTATCCAAACTCGACACTCGCGCCTCAATATCTTGGAATTGCATTCAAATGGAAAATAACCAGCCACGCGGTTTAGTTGAGGCCTCCCGTTGAACGAGATCTGCAGGCCGGCTCTCCTCCTCGACCTGTGAACGGTAAGCAAACGGATGATCGTACGGCAACTCGAGTGGTCTCATTCGAATGAGAGTTTCAAAGAACAAATTTCTATTTTCATGCCGCACATCCCGTGAAATCATGGATCAATGGTGAACTTCTGAATGAAAATTCGAAAAATTTGGTCAAGTAGTTTCGAAGAAAAGCTTTTGACAGCAAACGGCTTATACATTTTTTTTTTGTTGTCGATTTTCGATCTTTGCGTATCTAGATCGACAACTTTCAAGAGGGTTGAGAAAATATTAGAATGGCCACTAGTAGAAACGGAACGATCCGAAACGCAGATCACAACAAAGTGACTGGTTTCTACTTTACAAAGGGTCATAATTGGAAATAATGAAACAAAATTCCTCCAAAACTAAGGAGCAAAGCCTGCGAAATTTGACTCCAGCATTCAACATCGATCCGGGATGTGCCAGTAATCTCGGCATCTTGATCAATCGACCCTAAGGATTACATTTAAGGATTAATCTATCAAAAAATCTAAATCTCAAAAACTTTGGATGTAAGAGGGTAATTCTTTTGTTATTTTGTTCCCTGAATCGAACGTTGTACAATCATCTGCTCGCTCACCATTTGAAAAATCTCATCTTCGGGTAATGAAAATCGGTGGTCTACGTTCAGGTACACGGTCGAGCAGGAGGGAGAGGCTGCACTAAATAGTACGTTTTGTACATTATCTTGTTACATTCCAATCGTAAGTGTACCAAGGAAGCATTATCTCTGAATATTCAGTCCAGTTTTAGTAGTACGGAGATCCTCCTAGGAGGGTAATCAAAGACTGAAATAATTAACTTCCCCGTAATGATTTGCAGCGTTTCATTTTTATTTTATTTATTTATTTTGTTTTTAGAGGGGAATTAAAAGATGTTTCTTCTTGGTGGATTACAAAGGTCTGTTATTGAAAATAAATAAACCAAAAAATGAAGGATCAGACAAAAGTAGAAACCAGTAACTTTGTTGTAATCTGCGGGTCGGATCGATCCGTTTCTATTAGTGGCCGTTATATGAGCGAGATTGAGAAGGTGATTTCGTCTATTCATGATGTAGGCCAGTCATTTAAAACATCAAACATTGCAAAAAGTACTGTAAACTTCCTTTTTGAATATGTTGTTAGGGTTCACCCAGATAGTACGAATCTAGATTTGCAGGCCTGAAAACCGCGAGCGACGGGAGTTACAGCCGAAAAACCACGAAATTTTCGCACTTTTTTCAGTTTTTCGCAAAAAAGTCACCAAAGGAGCCTTTTGATGAGAAAAGACTCTTATCCTTTGTTAAACCAGATAAAATTTGCTACAATTTGAGACGTAATTGGACTCTGTAGCTCCATTAGTTCCAGAAAATATTGCAAATATTGACAAATTTTTCCAAAAAGTGAAAATTTTAACTTTTGGTCTATTTTTGACCGATATATTGGTGTAAATAGTCATTCTACAGTAAACTTGTGAGGAATGAAGTTGTAGGACATTTAATTACCTTCATTTTAAGACCATCGGGGGACCTGTATCTATCATAGATTTTTTTTTAACTCACAGAAAACCAAAATAAGTAGAAACGCGGTTCAAGGAAAAGTTGAATAAATGTTGAGTTATTTGTGTAAAACTATGTAACTAGGTAGGGACTGAACCATTTCGCATACATTAAACATATTTAACTTAACATTTAAATTGACAGTAGGTCATAAAATGAAATAAATTATAAATAATTAAGACAAAAAGTGGTTCATTCAACATCTGCAAGTTACAGTAGTTTTTGCAATGTTTGGCAAAAAAATTGTCTAATATGACTGGACTAATGAGATCAGCATCTGGAGCAAGCTCTCATTGGTATGTGCTGACTATACGAAGTGTCTTAAAATTCGCCTCCGCTTTAAATTTAAATTCGACTGGAATAGTGACCACTCGAGCGGTCCTTCGCGTGGAATATCAGTCGAGGCTATCGCCAGTGCTCAGCTTCGTCATGAATACCGATTATGCCCATTTTTAACCAGTGGTAAATTTGTGCGCCTCTTCTTGATTTCCATAACAGGGGTGCACCCAGTACCTTCTTTTCCACGGTAGCGTAGAAAACTGACTGTCATTCCATTCCAGCATTCGCAGCTATTAGCTTTCTCTGTCTCGCACAGCAAATTTGTCAAAACTAATAAAGATGGGCATGAAAGGGAGGGAAGAAACGGACAGTTGGAACAAACGGTCCCCTACCTACCGCTTGTTCAAGGAACGAAAACGCGCCGCAACGGAGCTTAGAAAACGGTTGGTGTAAACCTACGTCTCTCTTGACGTAGTCGGAGCTAATACCAAACCTGGTTCCCTAAAAAAAAAAAAAAAATCATAATCATCTTAAACCATTAATATCACAAAAAAAGTGGTTTGACGAATTTATCATTTCTTCTTACAGTCCTATTACTATTATCAGCAACCTTTCTTCCAATGCTACAACATTTCGGAAAATTCTGTTTCTTCTTCTTTCCGTTGTAAGTTATCACCAGCTGAAAGTTTCAAATTTTTTCCAATTCCATTATGTAACTGCAAAATTTTGTTATATTGGGATTATGTTTTTCTATTTAGTTTTTAAATTTCAACTTTCTTCACCTTATTGTTCTATCTTAGCTGTTTTAAAGAAATCTAGTTGGGTGTGTCGTTTTCGGTTGCTAGTTCCTTTATCTGATCCTATATAGTATGGTTTTTCTGTACATCGACGCTGGCACTCTTGAGCTTTTTCACTGTGAGATTAATTTTGAGCGTTTGTATCGATCCACATTTTTTCTTCTCTGGTCATTAAATGTAGCAATAAACTTTTCGCTGAAAACCAAATTTTTTACAGTCCAAATGAGTTTTCTTTTCGAATTTAACTTAGGTCTTTTTCGATGATTTTGTTGGTGAATTGCTTCTTTTTTTCAATTAAGAGAACCATTGGTGCAAGTGAAACTTCAACCTAAGGCCGTTAAAAAATAGAAGTTTAAAGAGAGTAATATGTGAAGTGATGGATTGGTATAGTTACCTCTTTCCATAAACTAAATGCGGATCAATGCTCGGCCACGCTCAGAGGATAAACCAGATGTTTGAAGGCGTCTGATTCATTTCCCAAGGCGGCGGAATCAAGGATCGGGGAAGGGCAACTAACCATATCCATCACACTTCCAGGGCTCTGAGCAAATCGGGAGGGATGTCAGGAATGACTCGCAATTATCAGGGTATGGGCTAT
>JAVIWC010009619.1:0-14360 GCA_031894815.1 Creontiades dilutus | reverse complement strand
ATAAAACGCTTCCTGCATGGTTATTTTCGCGTTTTTTCATCAAAATTGCTCAAAAATAAACTCTGTTTAATCGCTTTCAAACCTACTCTCTAAGGGGTTTTTCGGGGTGCTGAACACGAATCTGAAGTCCTTTTTTCGATAAAACGCTTCCTTCATGGTTATTTTCGCGTTTTTTCATCAAAATTGCTCAAAAATAAACTCTGTTTAATCGCTTTCAAACCTACTCTCTAAGGGGTTTTTCGGGGTGCTGAACACGAATCTGAAGTCCTTTTTTCGATAAAACGCTTCCTTCATGGTTATTTTCGCGTTTTTTCATCAAAATTGCTCAAAAATAAACTCTGTTTAATCGCTTTCAAACCTACTCTCTAAGGGGTTTTTCGGGGTGCTGAACACGAATCTGAAGTCCTTTTTTCGATAAAACGCTTCCTTCATGGTTATTTTCGCGTTTTTTCATCAAAATTGCTCAAAAATAAACTCTGTTTAATCGCTTTCAAACCTACTCTCTAAGGGGTTTTTCGGGGTGCTGAACACGAATCTGAAGTCCTTTTTTCGATAAAACGCTTCCTGCATGGTTATTTTCGCGTTTTTTCATCAAAATTGCTCAAAAATAAACTCTGTTTAATCGCTTTCAAACCTACTCTCTAAGGGGTTTTTCGGGGTGCTGAACACGAATCTGAAGTCCTTTTTTCGATAAAACGCTTCCTTCATGGTTATTTTCGCGTTTTTTCATCAAAATTGCTCAAAAATAAACTCTGTTTAATCGCTTTCAAACCTACTCTCTAAGGGGTTTTTCGGGGTGCTGAACACGAATCTGAAGTCCTTTTTTCGATAAAACGCTTCCTTCATGGTTATTTTCGCGTTTTTTCATCAAAATTGCTCAAAAATAAACTCTGTTTAATCGCTTTCAAACCTACTCTCTAAGGGGTTTTTCGGGGTGCTGAACACGAATCTGAAGTCCTTTTTTCGATAAAACGCTTCCTTCATGGTTATTTTCGCGTTTTTTCATCAAAATTGCTCAAAAATAAACTCTGTTTAATCGCTTTCAAACCTACTCTCTAAGGGGTTTTTCGGGGTGCTGAACACGAATCTGAAGTCCTTTTTTCGATAAAACGCTTCCTTCATGGTTATTTTCGCGTTTTTTCATCAAAATTGCTCAAAAATAAACTCTGTTTAATCGCTTTCAAACCTACTCTCTAAGGGGTTTTTCGGGGTGCTGAACACGAATCTGAAGTCCTTTTTTCGATAAAACGCTTCCTTCATGGTTATTTTCGCGTTTTTTCATCAAAATTGCTCAAAAATAAACTCTGTTTAATCGCTTTCAAACCTACTCTCTAAGGGGTTTTTCGGGGTGCTGAACACGAATCTGAAGTCCTTTTTTCGATAAAACGCTTCCTTCATGGTTATTTTCGCGTTTTTTCATCAAAATTGCTCAAAAATAAACTCTGTTTAATCGCTTTCAAACCTACTCTCTAAGGGGTTTTTCGGGGTGCTGAACACGAATCTGAAGTCCTTTTTTCGATAAAACGCTTCCTTCATGGTTATTTTCGCGTTTTTTCATCAAAATTGCTCAAAAATAAACTCTGTTTAATCGCTTTCAAACCTACTCTCTAAGGGGTTTTTCGGGGTGCTGAACACGAATCTGAAGTCCTTTTTTCGATAAAACGCTTCCTTCATGGTTATTTTCGCGTTTTTTCATCAAAATTGCTCAAAAATAAACTCTGTTTAATCGCTTTCAAACCTACTCTCTAAGGGGTTTTTCGGGGTGCTGAACACGAATCTGAAGTCCTTTTTTCGATAAAACGCTTCCTTCATGGTTATTTTCGCGTTTTTTCATCAAAATTGCTCAAAAATAAACTCTGTTTAATCGCTTTCAAACCTACTCTCTAAGGGGTTTTTCGGGGTGCTGAACACGAATCTGAAGTCCTTTTTTCGATAAAACGCTTCCTTCATGGTTATTTTCGCGTTTTTTCATCAAAATTGCTCAAAAATAAACTCTGTTTAATCGCTTTCAAACCTACTCTCTAAGGGGTTTTTCGGGGTGCTGAACACGAATCTGAAGTCCTTTTTTCGATAAAACGCTTCCTTCATGGTTATTTTCGCGTTTTTTCATCAAAATTGCTCAAAAATAAACTCTGTTTAATCGCTTTCAAACCTACTCTCTAAGGGGTTTTTCGGGGTGCTGAACACGAATCTGAAGTCCTTTTTTCGATAAAACGCTTCCTTCATGGTTATTTTCGCGTTTTTTCATCAAAATTGCTCAAAAATAAACTCTGTTTAATCGCTTTCAAACCTACTCTCTAAGGGGTTTTTCGGGGTGCTGAACACGAATCTGAAGTCCTTTTTTCGATAAAACGCTTCCTTCATGGTTATTTTCGCGTTTTTTCATCAAAATTGCTCAAAAATAAACTCTGTTTAATCGCTTTCAAACCTACTCTCTAAGGGGTTTTTCGGGGTGCTGAACACGAATCTGAAGTCCTTTTTTCGATAAAACGCTTCCTGCATGGTTATTTTCGCGTTTTTTCATCAAAATTGCTCAAAAATAAACTCTGTTTAATCGCTTTCAAACCTACTCTCTAAGGGGTTTTTCGGGGTGCTGAACACGAATCTGAAGTCCTTTTTTCGATAAAACGCTTCCTTCATGGTTATTTTCGCGTTTTTTCATCAAAATTGCTCAAAAATAAACTCTGTTTAATCGCTTTCAAACCTACTCTCTAAGGGGTTTTTCGGGGTGCTGAACACGAATCTGAAGTCCTTTTTTCGATAAAACGCTTCCTTCATGGTTATTTTCGCGTTTTTTCATCAAAATTGCTCAAAAATAAACTCTGTTTAATCGCTTTCAAACCTACTCTCTAAGGGGTTTTTCGGGGTGCTGAACACGAATCTGAAGTCCTTTTTTCGATAAAACGCTTCCTTCATGGTTATTTTCGCGTTTTTTCATCAAAATTGCTCAAAAATAAACTCTGTTTAATCGCTTTCAAACCTACTCTCTAAGGGGTTTTTCGGGGTGCTGAACACGAATCTGAAGTCCTTTTTTCGATAAAACGCTTCCTTCATGGTTATTTTCGCGTTTTTTCATCAAAATTGCTCAAAAATAAACTCTGTTTAATCGCTTTCAAACCTACTCTCTAAGGGGTTTTTCGGGGTGCTGAACACGAATCTGAAGTCCTTTTTTCGATAAAACGCTTCCTTCATGGTTATTTTCGCGTTTTTTCATCAAAATTGCTCAAAAATAAACTCTGTTTAATCGCTTTCAAACCTACTCTCTAAGGGGTTTTTCGGGGTGCTGAACACGAATCTGAAGTCCTTTTTTCGATAAAACGCTTCCTTCATGGTTATTTTCGCGTTTTTTCATCAAAATTGCTCAAAAATAAACTCTGTTTAATCGCTTTCAAACCTACTCTCTAAGGGGTTTTTCGGGGTGCTGAACACGAATCTGAAGTCCTTTTTTCGATAAAACGCTTCCTTCATGGTTATTTTCGCGTTTTTTCATCAAAATTGCTCAAAAATAAACTCTGTTTAATCGCTTTCAAACCTACTCTCTAAGGGGTTTTTCGGGGTGCTGAACACGAATCTGAAGTCCTTTTTTCGATAAAACGCTTCCTTCATGGTTATTTTCGCGTTTTTTCATCAAAATTGCTCAAAAATAAACTCTGTTTAATCGCTTTCAAACCTACTCTCTAAGGGGTTTTTCGGGGTGCTGAACACGAATCTGAAGTCCTTTTTTCGATAAAACGCTTCCTGCATGGTTATTTTCGCGTTTTTTCATCAAAATTGCTCAAAAATAAACTCTGTTTAATCGCTTTCAAACCTACTCTCTAAGGGGTTTTTCGGGGTGCTGAACACGAATCTGAAGTCCTTTTTTCGATAAAACGCTTCCTTCATGGTTATTTTCGCGTTTTTTCATCAAAATTGCTCAAAAATAAACTCTGTTTAATCGCTTTCAAACCTACTCTCTAAGGGGTTTTTCGGGGTGCTGAACACGAATCTGAAGTCCTTTTTTCGATAAAACGCTTCCTTCATGGTTATTTTCGCGTTTTTTCATCAAAATTGCTCAAAAATAAACTCTGTTTAATCGCTTTCAAACCTACTCTCTAAGGGGTTTTTCGGGGTGCTGAACACGAATCTGAAGTCCTTTTTTCGATAAAACGCTTCCTTCATGGTTATTTTCGCGTTTTTTCATCAAAATTGCTCAAAAATAAACTCTGTTTAATCGCTTTCAAACCTACTCTCTAAGGGGTTTTTCGGGGTGCTGAACACGAATCTGAAGTCCTTTTTTCGATAAAACGCTTCCTTCATGGTTATTTTCGCGTTTTTTCATCAAAATTGCTCAAAAATAAACTCTGTTTAATCGCTTTCAAACCTACTCTCTAAGGGGTTTTTCGGGGTGCTGAACACGAATCTGAAGTCCTTTTTTCGATAAAACGCTTCCTTCATGGTTATTTTCGCGTTTTTTCATCAAAATTGCTCAAAAATAAACTCTGTTTAATCGCTTTCAAACCTACTCTCTAAGGGGTTTTTCGGGGTGCTGAACACGAATCTGAAGTCCTTTTTTCGATAAAACGCTTCCTTCATGGTTATTTTCGCGTTTTTTCATCAAAATTGCTCAAAAATAAACTCTGTTTAATCGCTTTCAAACCTACTCTCTAAGGGGTTTTTCGGGGTGCTGAACACGAATCTGAAGTCCTTTTTTCGATAAAACGCTTCCTGCATGGTTATTTTCGAATCTGAAGTCCTTTTTCGATAAAACGCTTCCTTCATGGTTATTTTCGCGTTTTTTCATCAAAATTGCTCAAAAATAAACTCTGTTTAATCGCTTTCAAACCTACTCTCTAAGGGGTTTTTCGGGGTGCTGAACACGAATCTGAAGTCCTTTTTTCGATAAAACGCTTCCTTCATGGTTATTTTCGCGTTTTTTCATCAAAATTGCTCAAAAATAAACTCTGTTTAATCGCTTTCAAACCTACTCTCTAAGGGGTTTTTCGGGGTGCTGAACACGAATCTGAAGTCCTTTTTTCGATAAAACGCTTCCTTCATGGTTATTTTCGCGTTTTTTCATCAAAATTGCTCAAAAATAAACTCTGTTTAATCGCTTTCAAACCTACTCTCTAAGGGGTTTTTCGGGGTGCTGAACACGAATCTGAAGTCCTTTTTTCGATAAACTAATCGCTTTCAAACCTACTCTCTAAGGGGTTTTTCGGGGTGCTGAACACGAATCTGAAGTCCTTTTTTCGATAAAACGCTTCCTTCATGGTTATTTTCGCGTTTTTTCATCAAAATTGCTCAAAAATAAACTCTGTTTAATCGCTTTCAAACCTACTCTCTAAGGGGTTTTTCGGGGTGCTGAACACGAATCTGAAGTCCTTTTTTCGATAAAACGCTTCCTTCATGGTTATTTTCGCGTTTTTTCATCAAAATTGCTCAAAAATAAACTCTGTTTAATCGCTTTCAAACCTACTCTAAGGGGTTTTTCGGGGTGCTGAACACGAATCTGAAGTCCTTTTTTCGATAAAACGCTTCCTTCATGGTTATTTTCGCGTTTTTTCATCAAAATTGCTCAAAAATAAACTCTGTTTAATCGCTTTCAAACCTACTCTCTAAGGGGTTTTTCGGGGTGCTGAACACGAATCTGAAGTCCTTTTTTCGATAAAACGCTTCCTTCATGGTTATTTTCGCGTTTTTTCATCAAAATTGCTCAAAAATAAACTCTGTTTAATCGCTTTCAAACCTACTCTAAGGGGTTTTTCGGGGTGCTGAACACGAATCTGAAGTCCTTTTTTCGATAAAACGCTTCCTTCATGGTTATTTTCGCGTTTTTTCATCAAAATTGCTCAAAAATAAACTCTGTTTAATCGCTTTCAAACCTACTCTCTAAGGGGTTTTTCGGGGTGCTGAACACGAATCTGAAGTCCTTTTTTCGATAAAACGCTTCCTTCATGGTTATTTTCGCGTTTTTTCATCAAAATTGCTCAAAAATAAACTCTGTTTAATCGCTTTCAAACCTACTCTCTAAGGGGTTTTTCGGGGTGCTGAACACGAATCTGAAGTCCTTTTTTCGATAAAACGCTTCCTTCATGGTTATTTTCGCGTTTTTTCATCAAAATTGCTCAAAAATAAACTCTGTTTAATCGCTTTCAAACCTACTCTCTAAGGGGTTTTTCGGGGTGCTGAACACGAATCTGAAGTCCTTTTTTCGATAAAACGCTTCCTTCATGGTTATTTTCGCGTTTTTTCATCAAAATTGCTCAAAAATAAACTCTGTTTAATCGCTTTCAAACCTACTCTCTAAGGGGTTTTTCGGGGTGCTGAACACGAATCTGAAGTCCTTTTTTCGATAAAACGCTTCCTTCATGGTTATTTTCGCGTTTTTTCATCAAAATTGCTCAAAAATAAACTCTGTTTAATCGCTTTCAAACCTACTCTCTAAGGGGTTTTTCGGGGTGCTGAACACGAATCTGAAGTCCTTTTTTCGATAAAACGCTTCCTTCATGGTTATTTTCGCGTTTTTTCATCAAAATTGCTCAAAAATAAACTCTGTTTAATCGCTTTCAAACCTACTCTCTAAGGGGTTTTTCGGGGTGCTGAACACGAATCTGAAGTCCTTTTTTCGATAAAACGCTTCCTTCATGGTTATTTTCGCGTTTTTTCATCAAAATTGCTCAAAAATAAACTCTGTTTAATCGCTTTCAAACCTACTCTCTAAGGGGTTTTTCGGGGTGCTGAACACGAATCTGAAGTCCTTTTTTCGATAAAACGCTTCCTTCATGGTTATTTTCGCGTTTTTTCATCAAAATTGCTCAAAAATAAACTCTGTTTAATCGCTTTCAAACCTACTCTCTAAGGGGTTTTTCGGGGTGCTGAACACGAATCTGAAGTCCTTTTTTCGATAAAACGCTTCCTTCATGGTTATTTTCGCGTTTTTTCATCAAAATTGCTCAAAAATAAACTCTGTTTAATCGCTTTCAAACCTACTCTCTAAGGGGTTTTTCGGGGTGCTGAACACGAATCTGAAGTCCTTTTTTCGATAAAACGCTTCCTTCATGGTTATTTTCGCGTTTTTTCATCAAAATTGCTCAAAAATAAACTCTGTTTAATCGCTTTCAAACCTACTCTCTAAGGGGTTTTTCGGGGTGCTGAACACGAATCTGAAGTCCTTTTTTCGATAAAACGCTTCCTTCATGGTTATTTTCGCGTTTTTTCATCAAAATTGCTCAAAAATAAACTCTGTTTAATCGCTTTCAAACCTACTCTCTAAGGGGTTTTTCGGGGTGCTGAACACGAATCTGAAGTCCTTTTTTCGATAAAACGCTTCCTTCATGGTTATTTTCGCGTTTTTTCATCAAAATTGCTCAAAAATAAACTCTGTTTAATCGCTTTCAAACCTACTCTCTAAGGGGTTTTTCGGGGTGCTGAACACGAATCTGAAGTCCTTTTTTCGATAAAACGCTTCCTTCATGGTTATTTTCGCGTTTTTTCATCAAAATTGCTCAAAAATAAACTCTGTTTAATCGCTTTCAAACCTACTCTCTAAGGGGTTTTTCGGGGTGCTGAACACGAATCTGAAGTCCTTTTTTCGATAAAACGCTTCCTTCATGGTTATTTTCGCGTTTTTTCATCAAAATTGCTCAAAAATTAACTCTGTTTAATCGCTTTCAAACCTACTCTCTAAGGGGTTTTTCGGGGTGCTGAACACGAATCTGAAGTCCTTTTTTCGATAAAACGCTTCCTTCATGGTTATTTTCGCGTTTTTTCATCAAAATTGCTCAAAAATTAACTCTGTTTAATCGCTTTCAAACCTACTCTCTAAGGGGTTTTTCGGGGTGCTGAACACGAATCTGAAGTCCTTTTTTCGATAAAACGCTTCCTTCATGGTTATTTTCGCGTTTTTTCATCAAAATTGCTCAAAAATAAACTCTGTTTAATCGCTTTCAAACCTACTCTCTAAGGGGTTTTTCGGGGTGCTGAACACGAATCTGAAGTCCTTTTTTCGATAAAACGCTTCCTTCATGGTTATTTTCGCGTTTTTTCATCAAAATTGCTCAAAAATTAACTCTGTTTAATCGCTTTCAAACCTACTCTCTAAGGGGTTTTTCGGGGTGCTGAACACGAATCTGAAGTCCTTTTTTCGATAAAACGCTTCCTTCATGGTTATTTTCGCGTTTTTTCATCAAAATTGCTCAAAAATAAACTCTGTTTAATCGCTTTCAAACCTACTCTCTAAGGGGTTTTTCGGGGTGCTGAACACGAATCTGAAGTCCTTTTTCGATAAAACGCTTCCTTCATGGTTATTTTCGCGTTTTTTCATCAAAATTGCTCAAAAATAAACTCTGTTTAATCGCTTTCAAACCTACTCTCTAAGGGGTTTTTCGGGGTGCTGAACACGAATCTGAAGTCCTTTTTCGATAAAACGCTTCCTTCATGGTTATTTTCGCGTTTTTTCATCAAAATTGCTCAAAAATTAACTCTGTTTAATCGCTTTCAAACCTACTCTCTAAGGGGTTTTTCGGGGTGCTGAACACGAATCTGAAGTCCTTTTTTCGATAAAACGCTTCCTTCATGGTTATTTTCGCGTTTTTTCATCAAAATTGCTCAAAAATTAACTCTGTTTAATCGCTTTCAAACCTACTCTCTAAGGGGTTTTTCGGGGTGCTGAACACGAATCTGAAGTCCTTTTTTCGATAAAACGCTTCCTTCATGGTTATTTTCGCGTTTTTTCATCAAAATTGCTCAAAAATTAACTCTGTTTAATCGCTTTCAAACCTACTCTCTAAGGGGTTTTTCGGGGTGCTGAACACGAATCTGAAGTCCTTTTTCGATAAAACGCTTCCTTCATGGTTATTTTCGCGTTTTTTCATCAAAATTGCTCAAAAATTAACTCTGTTTAATCGCTTTCAAACCTACTCTCTAAGGGGTTTTTCGGGGTGCTGAACACGAATCTGAAGTCCGTTTTTCGATAAAACGCTTCCTTCATGGTTATTTTCGCGTTTTTTCATCAAAATTGCTCAAAAATTAACTCTGTTTAATCGCTTTCAAACCTACTCTCTAAGGGGTTTTTCGGGGTGCTGAACACGAATCTGAAGTCCGTTTTTCGATAAAACGCTTCCTTCATGGTTATTTTCGCGTTTTTTCATCAAAATTGCTCAAAAATTAACTCTGTTTAATCGCTTTCAAACCTACTCTCTAAGGGGTTTTTCGGGGTGCTGAACACGAATCTGAAGTCCGTTTTTCGATAAAACGCTTCCTTCATGGTTATTTTCGCGTTTTTTCATCAAAATTGCTCAAAAATTAACTCTGTTTAATCGCTTTCAAACCTACTCTCTAAGGGGTTTTTCGGGGTGCTGAACACGAATCTGAAGTCCTTTTTTCGATAAAACGCTTCCTTCATGGTTATTTTCGCGTTTTTTCATCAAAATTGCTCAAAAATTAACTCTGTTTAATCGCTTTCAAACCTACTCTCTAAGGGGTTTTTCGGGGTGCTGAACACGAATCTGAAGTCCTTTTTTCGATAAAACGCTTCCTTCATGGTTATTTTCGCGTTTTTTCATCAAAATTGCTCAAAAATTAACTCTGTTTAATCGCTTTCAAACCTACTCTCTAAGGGGTTTTTCGGGGTGCTGAACACGAATCTGAAGTCCTTTTTCGATAAAACGCTTCCTTCATGGTTATTTTCGCGTTTTTTCATCAAAATTGCTCAAAAATTAACTCTGTTTAATCGCTTTCAAACCTACTCTCTAAGGGGTTTTTCGGGGTGCTGAACACGAATCTGAAGTCCTTTTTTCGATAAAACGCTTCCTTCATGGTTATTTTCGCGTTTTTTCATCAAAATTGCTCAAAAATTAACTCTGTTTAATCGCTTTCAAACCTACTCTCTAAGGGGTTTTTCGGGGTGCTGAACACGAATCTGAAGTCCTTTTTTCGATAAAACGCTTCCTTCATGGTTATTTTCGCGTTTTTTCATCAAAATTGCTCAAAAATTAACTCTGTTTAATCGCTTTCAAACCTACTCTCTAAGGGGTTTTTCGGGGTGCTGAACACGAATCTGAAGTCCTTTTTCGATAAAACGCTTCCTTCATGGTTATTTTCGCGTTTTTTCATCAAAATTGCTCAAAAATTAACTCTGTTTAATCGCTTTCAAACCTACTCTCTAAGGGGTTTTTCGGGGTGCTGAACACGAATCTGAAGTCCTTTTTTCGATAAAACGCTTCCTTCATGGTTATTTTCGCGTTTTTTCATCAAAATTGCTCAAAAATTAACTCTGTTTAATCGCTTTCAAACCTACTCTCTAAGGGGTTTTTCGGGGTGCTGAACACGAATCTGAAGTCCTTTTTTCGATAAAACGCTTCCTTCATGGTTATTTTCGCGTTTTTTCATCAAAATTGCTCAAAAATTAACTCTGTTTAATCGCTTTCAAACCTACTCTCTAAGGGGTTTTTCGGGGTGCTGAACACGAATCTGAAGTCCGTTTTTCGATAAAACGCTTCCTTCATGGTTATTTTCGCGTTTTTTCATCAAAATTGCTCAAAAATTAACTCTGTTTAATCGCTTTCAAACCTACTCTCTAAGGGGTTTTTCGGGGTGCTGAACACGAATCTGAAGTCCTTTTTCGATAAAACGCTTCCTTCATGGTTATTTTCGCGTTTTTTCATCAAAATTGCTCAAAAATGGGGTTTTCAGGGGTGCTGAACACGAATCTGAAGTCCTTTTTTCGATAAAACGCTTCCTTCATGGTTATTTTCACGTTTTTTCATCAAAATTGCTCAAAAATTAACTCTGTTTAATCGCTTTCAAACCTACTCTCTAAGGGGTATTTCAGGGTGCCGAACACGGAATCTGAAGTCCGTTTTTCGATAAAGGCTTCCTTCATGGTTATTTTCGCGATTTTTCATCAAAATTGCTCAAAAGTTATCTCTGTTTAATCCCTTTCAAACCTACTCTCTAGGGGGTTTTTCGGGGTGCTGAACACGAATCTGAAGTCCGTTTTTCGATAAAAGGCTTCCTTCATGGTTATTTTCGCGATTTTTCATCAAAATTGCTCAAAAATTATCTCTGTTTAATCCCTTTCAAACCTACTCTCTAAAGGGTTATTCGGGGTGCTGAACACGAATCTGAAGTCCTTTTTTCGATAAAACGCTTCCTTTCATGGTTATTTTCGCGTTTTTTCATCAAAATTGCTCAAAAATAAACTCTGTTTAATCGCTTTCAAACCTACGCTCTAGGGTTTTTCGGTGTGCTGAACACGAATCTGAAGTCCTTTTTTCGATAAAACGCTTCCTTCATGGTTATTTTCGCGTTTTTTCATCAGAATTGCTCAAAAATTAACTCTGTTTAATCGCTTTCAAACCTACTCTCTAAGGGGTTTTTCGGGGTGCTGAACACGAATCTGAAGTCCTTTTTTCGATAAAACGCTTCCTTCATGGTTATTTTCGCGTTTTTTCATCAAAATTGCTCAAAAATTAACTCTGTTTAATCGCTTTCAAACCTACTCTAAGGGGTTTTTCGGGGTGCTGAACACGAATCTGAAGTCCTTTTTCGATAAAACGCTTCCTTCATGGTTATTTTCGCGTTTTTTCATCAAAATTGCTCAAAAATTAACTCTGTTTAATCGCTTTCAAACCTACTCTCTAAGGGGTTTTTCGGGGTGCTGAACACGAATCTGAAGTCCTTTTTTCGATAAAACGCTTCCTTCATGGTTATTTTCGCGTTTTTTCATCAAAATTGCTCAAAAATTAACTCTGTTTAATCGCTTTCAAACCTACTCTCTAAGGGGTTTTTCGGGGTGCTGAACACGAATCTGAAGTCCTTTTTCGATAAAACGCTTCCTTCATGGTTATTTTCGCGTTTTTTCATCAAAATTGCTCAAAAATTAACTCTGTTTAATCGCTTTCAAACCTACTCTCTAAGGGGTTTTTCGGGGTGCTGAACACGAATCTGAAGTCCTTTTTTCGATAAAACGCTTCCTTCATGGTTATTTTCGCGTTTTTTCATCAAAATTGCTCAAAAATTAACTCTGTTTAATCGCTTTCAAACCTACTCTCTAAGGGGTTTTTCGGGGTGCTGAACACGAATCTGAAGTCCTTTTTTCGATAAAACGCTTCCTTCATGGTTATTTTCGCGTTTTTTCATCAAAATTGCTCAAAAATTAACTCTGTTTAATCGCTTTCAAACCTACTCTCTAAGGGGTTTTTCGGGGTGCTGAACACGAATCTGAAGTCCTTTTTCGATAAAACGCTTCCTTCATGGTTATTTTCGCGTTTTTTCATCAAAATTGCTCAAAAATTAACTCTGTTTAATCGCTTTCAAACCTACTCTCTAAGGGGTTTTTCGGGGTGCTGAACACGAATCTGAAGTCCTTTTTTCGATAAAACGCTTCCTTCATGGTTATTTTCGCGTTTTTTCATCAAAATTGCTCAAAAATTAACTCTGTTTAATCGCTTTCAAACCTACTCTCTAAGGGGTTTTTCGGGGTGCTGAACACGAATCTGAAGTCCTTTTTTCGATAAAACGCTTCCTTCATGGTTATTTTCGCGTTTTTTCATCAAAATTGCTCAAAAATTAACTCTGTTTAATCGCTTTCAAACCTACTCTCTAAGGGGTTTTTCGGGGTGCTGAACACGAATCTGAAGTCCTTTTTTCGATAAAACGCTTCCTTCATGGTTATTTTCGCGTTTTTTCATCAAAATTGCTCAAAAATTAACTCTGTTTAATCGCTTTCAAACCTACTCTCTAAGGGGTTTTTCGGGGTGCTGAACACGAATCTGAAGTCCTTTTTTCGATAAAACGCTTCCTTCATGGTTATTTTCGCGTTTTTTCATCAAAATTGCTCAAAAATTAACTCTGTTTAATCGCTTTCAAACCTACTCTCTAAGGGGTTTTTCGGGGTGCTGAACACGAATCTGAAGTCCTTTTTTCGATAAAACGCTTCCTTCATGGTTATTTTCGCGTTTTTTCATCAAAATTGCTCAAAAAATTAACGCTGTTTAATTGCTTTCAAACCTACTCTCTAAGGGGTTTTCGGGGTGCTGAACACGAATCTGAAGTCCTTTTTTCGATAAAACGCTTCCTTCATGGTTATTTTCGCGTTTTTTCATCAAAATTGCTCAAAAATTAACTCGTTTCTGAACGTTTTTCAAACCTACTCTCTAAGGGGTTTTTCGGGGTGCTGAACACGAATCTGAAGTCCTTTTTTCGATAAAACGCTTCCTTCATGGTTATTTTCGCGTTTTTTCATCAAAATTGCTCAAAAATTAACTCTGTTTAATCGCTTTCAAACCTACTCTCTAAGGGGTTTTTCGGGGTGCTGGAACACGAATCTGAAGTCCTTTTTCGATAAAACGTTTCTTCATGGTTATTTTCGCGTTTTTTCATCAAAATTGCTCAAAAATTAACTCTGTTTAATCGCTTTCAAACCTACTCTCTAAGGGGTTTTTCGGGGTGCTGAACACGAATCTGAAGTCCTTTTTTCGATAAAACGCTTCCTTCATGGTTATTTTCGCGTTTTTTCATCAAAATTGCTCAAAAATTAACTCTGTTTAATCGCTTTCAAACCTACTCTCTAAGGGGTTTTTCGGGGTGCTGAACACGAATCTGAAGTCCTTTTTTCGATAAAACGCTTCCTTCATGGTTATTTTCGCGTTTTTTCATCAAAATTGCTCAAAAATTAACTCTGTTTAATCGCTTTCAAACCTACTCTCTAAGGGGTTTTTCGGGGTGCTGAACACGAATCTGAAGTCCGTTTTTCGATAAAACGCTTCCTTCATGGTTATTTTCGCGTTTTTTCATCAAAATTGCTCAAAAATTAACTCTGTTTAATCGCTTTCAAACCTACTCTCTAAGGGGTTTTTCGGGGTGCTGAACACGAATCTGAAGTCCTTTTTCGATAAAACGCTTCCTTCATGGTTATTTTCGCGTTTTTTCATCAAAATTGCTCAAAAATTAACTCTGTTTAATCGCTTTCAAACCTACTCTCTAAGGGGTTTTTCGGGGTGCTGAACACGAATCTGAAGTCCTTTTTTCGATAAAACGCTTCCTTCATGGTTATTTTCGCGTTTTTTCATCAAAATTGCTCAAAAATTAACTCTGTTTAATCGCTTTCAAACCTACTCTCTAAGGGGTTTTTCGGGGTGCTGAACACGAATCTGAAGTCCTTTTTTCGATAAAACGCTTCCTTCATGGTTATTTTCGCGTTTTTTCATCAAAATTGCTCAAAAATTAACTCTGTTTAATCGCTTTCAAACCTACTCTCTAAGGGGTTTTTCGGGGTGCTGAACACGAATCTGAAGTCCTTTTTTCGATAAAACGCTTCCTTCATGGTTATTTTCGCGTTTTTTCATCAAAATTGCTCAAAAATTAACCTCTGTTTAATC
>JAVIWC010009618.1:0-14881 GCA_031894815.1 Creontiades dilutus | reverse complement strand
TCACACTGCAATGTGAATCAGAATCCCATGTACCACAAGGTAGATAGATAGTTTATTAACATCATTTTACATGTTACATTCTTCAATTGAATAATAACTGATGACCGAGCTGGATAGTGTAAAACTGTGGGCCAGCCCGGAGTTGGTTCTTACATCTAATTTTTATTAAAAACCTACCGGTAACACTAAATTTACACCATATTAATTTTTAAAATTTAGATTCCACTTACATGAAATCATGTGTTAGTATACACTCCATTTATATAGCTGATAATTTTATTTATCAATTTTTGGTTTATTTGTGTGCCTCTGAAATTCAATAATCGCCCTATCCTGTGAAACACGCACACTCCAAAGCTTAGTAGAAATTCAAATCATGAACGCAAGCCAATTGAATAATAAACCCCAGTGAAAGAATTTGCAGCGTTTTTTTATTGAACCTCAATACCCCCACAATAAAAACATCTATAATTTATCAAGTCCTTTGGCACTCGTATTGCGTTAAAACTTCCCCAAATCCAAATTTAAACGATGTAGCCAAAGGTAGACAGATGTAGAGGGGGCACACAAATATCATCAACTGATCAATCCAAATAGGTGTTTTGGATGAGAACCGATTTACGTGGTCTATGCATATCTCCTGAAATTCAATAATCGCTCTATCACCTGTAAAACACGCACACTGCCGATGCGTAGTAAGATTCAAATCATGAACGCAAGCCAATTGAATAATAAACCCCAGTGAAAGAATACTTATTTACCCCAGTAATAATATTGAATAATAAACCCCAGTAATAATATTGAATAATATTTACCTATATATTATCAGAATGCTTCAACCCGTGTATCGGCTACTAACTACAATACAAGTATTCACATCGGCTATCACTCCAGTATCCACATTCACTACAACTCGACGCTATCGGCCGGACATCACTAGGTTACAAACAAACAATAATAAACGAAAAAACGCAAATGTTGGCACCATAAATCGGGCCATACATCGGGAAGGGTTTGACCTAAGGACGTTGGGAAGGGCTCATTCGATTCCTAATGGTATGTTCTTCAAATAGGAAAATATTTAGGCCGATTCGACTAGTTTTGAGGTTTTCAGGGATTTTACAAAACTTTTACAGCCTTAAAGGGCACTTTAAATTGAGTGAGGGAGCTGGGTCAAGAATTGGGGGATCAAAAAGGAATTGAGAACAATTAACAGAGAATTGAAACAAAACGATTGAACAGAGAGATTGAATTAACAGAGATTTTAACAGACGTACATACTTGTCAATAGAGTTCGACAGTTCTCTAACCCTTCCGAAATTAACCAAGTAAAAATCTTCTTTTTATATACATTTCGTGAAAAATAATGTGGATTCTACACCCTTTGAAACGTAAACCATGAAATTTTCAGGGGGGGTTAGAATTTTTTTCTTCCAGAGCGATTACAATGGTTTATTATTGAATAATAAACCAATATTGAGATGGATCCGCCAGCAGTTTAAGTTTGAGCACCCCTGCCATAGAGTCTCGGAAAAAAGTGGAAAGTCCCGCGAAGCCTCGCGCCCGATATCCGGAGGAAATAGCGTCGACCCCGCCTCGTCGTTTCATCGTCGATTGACCCAGTTCGACAAAAAAAATCGGACGTATCTCACTGATTGATCGTCAAATCATCCGACTGCTCTCTCAACATAGATCTCTCTCTCGAGAGGCCTCCTAGATCGTTATGGCTAATGCGATAGCAGTGAAAACCCGCCCCGGGTACGAGACGAAAATCGCTCCAACCAGCTGACTCGAACATCAACTTTCATCCTATTGTCTTCCCGAGGGGAGACGAAGACCCCGCGGGATTGTCCCGCCGAGATGAGAAATCGCAGCTGCCAAATCGAAATCACCGAAGGTGAGATTTTATTTTAGAAATCCTTTCTCATTGTCGGTGCAAATCGTCACCTTCGATGAACGATATTTGAATCGATCCGTCGATTCTACGGGTGTCTACACCTGGAACTGACGATGTACACACGCACACAGTACATACGGCTTGCAGAAAGAGCTAAATTAGCAGCAAAAACGTCTGCCAAGTGGGTGTGGCATAAACCCTCCTCGTATCCATAACACGACTGTATAGATCATTGAAAATTATTATTGACTGAAGAACTTCGTTCAATTAGGCGAAGTAAATATTGAATTAGGGTAAATTTATTGTTATGCAGGAGCATAGCTTGAGAAAATAAAGGTAGGCATGTTCACTATTGAACAAATTATAAAATATACCAAATCCGAACAATCCCTGAACAGTTATAACGCAGAAAAGAGACCAATGTACCCTTGGAATGTTCCAGAAAGGGCTAGGGAACGTGTCTACTTGGATTCGGCTGGTCCAGTCAACGGAGTAACCTGGTTAGGAGGTTTTGTAGCGTTTTCAAAGTGGGATGAAGAGGAATGTTTGTAATCAACCACATCAACAAAATTTATGTAAAGATTTTAGATGAGGATTCCCCACAACAATCGTTCCTGACAACGGATTCCAGTTCGTATCAGAAGAGATGGAACATTTTTTCAAACGGGTCTTGGTTCACCAAATCAAAACAACACCATATCATACAAAAAGGAACGGATCAGTGGAGCGCCGAATCAGGACTTTTAAATCTAGATAGAAAGCAACAAAAACAAATATGAACGATTCCAAACTGGCATTAAAAATGTACTATTTAGCTATAGGAATGCCGCGCAATATACAACATTGAGGGCACCAACAGAGTTGTTCTTTGGGACGAGGCTTCCAACAATAGTATAAAACATTGAGCTAGATTCACGGAAGCAATTAGAAAGGAAACTGTGGAAGCAACAGCAGGAAGGGAAGCAGGAGTACACGAAAACTAGAGAATTTGAGGAGGAAGAAGAAGTACTTACGGGTTAAAAATGAACAAAAACAAGTATGGACAACTGAAATGGTAAAGAAGAGGAATTGAACTAATTCCTACGAAGTGTTGACTGGTAGGATTCTAAAAAGGAAGCTTGCAGACTAACTAGGAAGAAGTGAATGAGTTATTTGAGAAGGAGGGGAAAAGTGTAGGATTCGTGAATAATTATGAATTGTATTTAACGTCGTTCATAGTAACAGAGTTATTTGCAAATAAAATTTAGTTTTATGACAGAAATCAACGGTTTAGTTTTAATATTCACCAAATACATACAGGACCACCTATACATTCTCTAAAATTTTCACCAAAATGGGTGCAAACTGTAAAAAAGGTTGTTTCAGGGATTTCAGAACACACGAACACAAACGGATAGACAAACTCGACACAAAATGCGCATGGAAATTTTGATTTCGACAAATTAGAAGTTTGTTCATCCCTCGGTAGTGCGTGCCCAGAAAAAAACAAGTGGGTGTGGCACATAGCTTCCTCGTATCCATAACATGACTGTATAGATCATTGAAAATTATTATTGACTGAAGAACTTCGTTCAATTAGGCGAAGTAAATATTGAATTAGGGTAAATTTATTGTTATGCAGGAGCATAACTTGAGAGAATAAGGGTAGGCACGTTCAACTATTGAACAAATTATAAAATATACCAAATCCGAACAATCCCTGAAAATTTCATCGAAATCGGTCAAAAACTCCCGGAGTTATGCTTGTGGCAAGGATTTCACGTTTGCGCATGCGCAGAGGCTACTATTGATCCGGGGGTTATGAAACCTATAGGGGACCATCTACACCCAACCCGCACAATCCCTGAAAATTTCATCAAAATCGGACTATAACTTCGTGTGCCCGTAACAAGGATTTGCTGACAGACAGACAGACACTGAACCAAAATTGTTGAGAAAGGTCTAAAACGCAAAATGAGAGTGGAATTTTTGATTTTGGAGACAAAAAAATTTTCACATTCCGAAAATGAAAACAATGCTTCCGCTACCTTGGTAGACTCGGAGGCAAAAATGGAGAATTGTACAATTTAAATTTGAACATACAACTGTTGTTGCCAGGGAACTTGGTATCATACTTGGTATTTCACCGGGGCAAGAAATAAATATGCCCCCCCCCCCCCATAGACCCGATATCTCATGACTCATACCATCTTAATATGCCAATGAACCAAAATATAAATATAATTAATTTGATTTATTCACAATGTATAAACTCTCTTACTTAAAGGAGGAAGGTTTGGTAAGTAAGTGCTCAATGTAAAATACCATATAATTTTTATTAAATTTAACTAATAGATGATAACTAAATTTTTGTACGAAATGGAAGCCATAACAAAAATTAAAATGAAAATTGTCGGGCTTTTTTTGCTGCAAATGTTTTAATGATACCGTCAAAAGATAGTGCTGAAGCTATTTTGTGCTCTATTGATATAGATGATGGCCAAGTTGGTTAGTCGTTGTTGTCCTGTCAAGTTCCTGATGTAGTTTTTTATTATCCTCAGTTTTCTAAAACTTCTTTCATTCGATGCTACACACACGGGTATTGTAAGAAAAATTCTCAAAGCTGTGGTTATATTGGGATAGGCGTCACGGAGGCCGTTTTGGCGAATATAAACCAAAAGTTCGAATGGAGTAGACTCGCCTCGTCAACTACCCTGCATACGGCCGCTCAAGGCTAGTTCTCGCCTCGCAAAGTATACGTTTTCTATATCCTTTGTCCTTTCTTGTAGGCCTATTGCATTCCTTATTTATATTATTTTTCCTTTTAGTAAATATTTTCAAATTTACTCCAAACGGTCATAATATTTAAAAGAACTTGGTAAGCTGTCACTTTTTTGCCTATTTGGAGACCCTCTAACTTTGGTCCCCCCCCCCCCCCCCCCCCCCTAGGATGGAGGCAGAACAACTCATTCTGCTGAATCAAAATCAGCCCACATCAACTTCACTAACAGAAAAGTCCCAATCTTGGATGTTGAGATCAATTCGAATAAAATACCGCATACTGAAGCAGTTAAATACTTGGGTTTGGCACTTGACTCCAAATTAAACTGGAATAAGCACATAGAAAAGAAGAAAGAAGAACTTGAAATCAAGTACAGAAGGATGTATTGGCTAATGGGAAGGAATTCCCATCTCTCTCTTCACAACAAACTGCTTATATATAAGCAGATCCTTCGCCCTATTTGGACCTATGGGATACAGATCTGGGGCTGTGCCAAGAAATCAAATATTAAGAAAATCCAAACCTTTCAGAATAAAATACTGAGAAGTATAGTTGGAGCCCCTTGGTACATGCGAAACGATGATATTCATCGAGATTTGAGGATGGAGACAGTCTATGAAATTATTGCAAAATACGCAAGGAAGCATGAACATCGCCTCCACAAACACGTGAACCCGGAGATGCTCTACGTTTTATACAACAAGGTGAAATCCGACGTCTCAAGCGAAACAAACCACTGGAATTAGTTGTGCTGCGTGAATAGAAGTGCAATCGAACTCAGTGCTAATTAATTGAGCTAAATAATAAAGGGCTAGATTTTGCTGTAAACCTACCCTCTTGGAGTGTACCTTTATTGATATTTAAAGTTGCTAGATGCTAATACAATTGATTTTTGTTGCAATTAATAAATCACGAAAAAAATATATATTCAAAATAATCCTGACGCAGTGTTTAACATCAAAAACGCTGCAAATTATTTCACTGGGGTTTATTTTTATTATTCAATTGTCTTGCGTTCATGATTTGAATTTATACTAAGCTTTGGAGTGTGCGTGTTTCACAGGTGATAGAGCGATTCTTGAATTTCAGGAGGCACACAAATATGATCAACTGATCAATCCAAATAGGTATTTTGGTTGAGAACAGATTTACGTGCTCTATGCATATCTCCTGAAATGCAATCGCTCTATCACCTGTGAAGAAACGCGGGACCAAAGCTTAGTAGACATTCACATCACGAACGCAAGATAATTGAAAATAAACTCCAGTGAATGAATTTTTTTTTTTTTTTTTTTTCAACTGTGATAAAGGACTACAATCTATTTCAGTAATTTATTGAGAATAAGACTGAATTGCCAGTAATTGTGGTGGTAAGTGATAGAATTCCCAAGGAACCAACCTATTTTTTTCTTCCTTCGATGGGATACTGTTATATGATGTGAGAAGTGAAACCAATTGATTCATTATTTTGCTACAAGAATTCAACCCTTAGTTATAACTAGGTACTCCTACCTTATCTGAGAAATAGCAAAGAGATAAAAGTACCTCTAGTTTTTTGACAATTTTTGCTGTGATCATGCACTCACATTTTAATTCACTTACATTTTTCAATGAAGAATGAGTTGTTCATAGAGATGGTTAGTTCGGGATTGGTTCGAGTTGACCGGGCGTTTCCCGTGTAAGACTTCCCATTATCCGAGTGGCCGTGGCACCGCGGTTTTAATTAACTTTCGGAATTTAAACCGCGAAATTCGAGTCGTAACTCGTTCTCCCCACCGTTCGGATCGTAAAATTTCTAAACGCCAGTTCAAATGAAAACTCGGAATTGCCATTTCTCCTATTCAAACGTTTCAAACCCGGATGTGTGTCACTTTCTAGGCAGTTAAATGTTTTGTATCCCGTAAACCTCAATTTCCACTAACGTCCTCTCGGCAGACAAAAAACGAAGAGAAAATAAAATAAATTCCATCCATGAAGCATGACAATGTGACCGATTTTTCATTTTATGGGCCTTCAGTGGTTTTTAGGTCGTCTAAACGGATATCATTGTGATCACGCAGCGTGTCCCATCTATATGGGCTCAAGTTCTGTCACACGAATGATATTATGGTATTTGTGGTAGTACAGGAGTAAAGTTTCATAGAAAACGCTGCAAATTCTTTCAGTGGGGTTTATTATTCAATGATGCATGATTTGAATTTCTACTAAGCTTTGGAGTGTGCGTGTTTCACAGGTGATAGAGCGATTATTGAATTTCAGGAGATATGCATAGATCCAAGTAGGTATTTTGGTTGAGAACCACGTAAATCGGTTCTCAACCAAAACACCTATTTGGATTGATCAGTTGATCATATTTGTGTGCCTCCTGAAATTCAATAATCGCTCTATCACCTGTGAAACACGCACACTGCAAATTCTTTCAGCGGAGTTTATTATTCAATTTTATTCATTTGAGTTGCATTCATGATTTGAATTTCTACTGAGCTTTGGAGTGTGCGTGTTTCACAGGTGATAGAGCGATTATTGAATTTCAGGAGATATGCATAGAGCACAAATCGGTTCTCAACCAAAACACCTATTTGGATTGATCAGTTGATGATATTTGTGTGCCTCACATCCTACCTTTGGCTACATCGTTTAAATTTGGATTTGGTGAAGTTTTAATGCAATACGAGTGCTAAAGGACTTGATCAATTATTGATGTTTTTATTGTGGGGGGGGGGGGGTATTGAGGTTCAATAAAAAAACGCTGCAAATTCTCTCACTGGGGTTTATTATTCAATTGTCTTGCGTTCATGATTTGAATTTCTACTAAGTTTTGGAGTGTGCGTGTTTCACAGGTGATAGAGCGATTATTGAATTTCAGGAGATATGCATAGGGCACGTAAATCTGTTCTCAACCAAAATACCTATTCGGATTGATCAGTTGATCATATTTGTGTGCCTCCTGAAGTTCAATAATCGCTCTATCACCTGTGAAACACGCAACTCCAAAGCTTAGTAGAAAGTCAAATCATGAATCATGGAATAATAAACCCCAGTGAAAGAATTCTCAGCGTTTTTAGAGTAATTTGCGACCGAAATTTTATAACCACGGTAAGGTTAGTTTCAAAGGCGGACATAACGCCGATTACAGTTACGAAACCGGACGAAAATTCTTGTTTTTTCGTCGTATCTCTTAAAAACTAAGACCATCTAACTAGAATATGCGTAACACCCAGTAAAATAAGCAATAATTACTCACTTGAATCTCTGTCGCTGATTATGCGTCGTCTACGGGGTCCACGATTAGTTCGCCTGTTACGGAAACGATCGGAAAGAACTTATTGACACAATTTCGTCGTTCTACAATAGAAAGTACACTGTAATATTCAATATTTCAATTTTAAATTACGACAATCTACCAAGCAACAAAAAACGAACGCGGTGAGATAATGAAAATAATGAACTCGGCCTGAGAGAAGGAATACCTAACTGGTCCTGGGCAAACCTCACGGAGAAGGAATACTGAAACCATGCAACGAGAAGATTTGTGGACCTTGGAACCAGAAGGTTTGTAGAGCAGGCAACGGTCAAGGTAGCTAATTATTTATTCTATATATTTGTTTAATAATTCGGTATATCCAAAGAATAGGTGACGCACCTCTTATCAGTGATAAGTTATCACACCCGCGATATCGATATACAGGGTGTCAACAAAACAGGTCTGACGTACTGAAGGGGTCGATTCTACAACTAATTTGCAACAACTTTTGCCTCCTAGCAATTTTTTTTTAGAGGCTTCGTTTTTCAGTTATTTACGATCTAAGATTTTTTTCGTGTTTTCGACCTTATCTCCTATAAATTGCTATAACTCCCTCAATTTACAAGATAATCTCAAATCTGAGTACACCGTTGGGAAGAGCAGTAAATTTTCTTTCGGATTAATGCCTCACCTTTCCCGAAAAGTGAGGTTTGAGACATAAAAAAGCTCTCTGAAAAGCTCATTTTACTTAATTTGGGAAACCTAGAGTTTTTTCAATCGGAAATTGAACTATGAGAACCAATTTTTTTTTTTGAGATGCAAGAACGGTAAAAACTGCGCTAAGATCTCACCTTTCCAACGGTCTAGTCAATTTTGTCCATAAAAAATTTTCCTGGGGAGGAAATTGAGTTTGAATGCTGAAAAACATGAGCTTTTCGAGAAAAATCGGATGATTTACATGGAAAATGACGAAATCAAAACTTTGGAAGTTGGGAGAGCTCAGTGATGGTACGGAGGGTGCTTCGTACGCTGAATCGAATAGTGGCACTCCCGAGCCTTTCTCATTATGTTCAGTTCGTAGATTTCAGGGCACTTCAGACCACGTGATAATGGGGCTCCTGCCCTGGCTGGAACAGGTAAGCTATTGGATCAGACCCGACAAAAGCCTGTCAAATAAGAAAGGAGGCACTCAAAGCTCATGTTTTTCAGCATTCAAACTCAATTTCCTCCCCAGGAAAATTTTTTAAGGACAAAATTGACTAGACAGTTTCAGTTTTTATCGTTCTTGCATCTTAAAAAAAAAATTGGTTCTCATAGTTCAATTTCCGATTGAAAAAACTCTAGGTTTCCCAAATTAAGTAAAATTAGCTTTTCAGAGAGCTTTTTTATGTCTCAAACCTCATTTTTCGGGAAAGGTGAGGCATCAATCCGAAAGAAAATTTACTGCTCTTTCCAACAGACAAAACGTTTAGTCCCCCGTGACGTTCTTTGAGGTTTTTAGGGATTTTACAAAACTTTGACAACCCTTGAAGGGCACTTAAAATGAAGTGAGAGAGCTGGCTAAATAATTGGGGCGTTGTCGGACCAATATGGATTTTTCCTGAAAATTTCAAATTTTTTTCTCCAGCCGCTTCGTTGAAATCGTGCGTACGGCGGACGGACGGAAAATTTTTTACTGCTGATTCGGATTCTACACCCTTTGAAACGTAAACCATGAAATTTTCAGGGGGGTTATCAATTTTTTTTAAGAGCGATTGCAATGGTTTATTATTGAATAACAAACCAAACCAATAATAAGCAACATAGACAAATTCATACCATGACTCTGTTTCTCTATCCTTTATATGTATAAATGTGCAATTTAATTCTTACAATCGACCTCCCGCGATTAAATTTAGCTCCGCGATGCGTGTTTTTATTTTCTCCCCTTCAAAATACGACCCATAAAAATGAAAACAAAATACGTCAAAAAACAAAACACGAAACCCCCCTAGAAATTTCTCAATTGCGGACGTGGAAGTTTCATTTCCGACCGGCAAAAGCCAACGAACGCACCGAGATGGCTCCTCGCCTGCGCGACCTCAAATAATTTTCTCTCCTTTTACGATCACGCGATGCTCTTTTCCTAACATTTCTTATATTACCTCCCCCTCTCTCTCTCTCTTCATTTCCTTCTTTTTTCTTTCTTTTTTTTCCAATCTCGTCCCCGTTCTACCGGCGTTTCGCTTACTCTGCCCTTCTTCAGTGTAGTTGTTGGATTCTAGCCTTTCATAAAAGGCGTTTTCTGCTTTTTTTTGTTTGTTTCGATAGAAATCTTGTGGTGGAAGTCGAAAGACATTTGCAGATGGCCGGAGGTGACTGTGTGGCTATGTAGGTTTGCCGGTTAGGCGGTGAGTTGTGGCCGTTTGAAAGTAGGTAAGGAACCGAGGTGACTCGAGTCCTCCGGTCCCTACGATCGTATTTCAACCTCTGGCGTCGGTCGTTTGATTAGAACAAAGAACAACCAACTATTAGTTGTCAAAATTGTACTTAAAATTACAAAGTATATTTACAATGGTCGAAAAACTGAAAGTACAGTTACGAATACTAGAAATTATCTGAAAAAATGTCTGAAAAAGAGAATAGTAGATTGTTTTGCGTAAGTATGACATTATATCTAAAAGATGCGTCGAAATCTAGGCTTTCCAGCGATATAACCAGATTTGAAATTCCGTGTAGTTTTCTGGGAGAAAATAGTTTTTCAAGTAAGAAAAACGTGGTTTTTCAGTGGATACTCCGGTTTTTTGGTTTATTATTCAATAATAAACCATTGTAATCGCTCTTGAAAAGAAAATTTCTAACCCCCCCCCCCCCCCCCCTGAAAATTTCATGGTTTACGTTTCAAAGGGTGTAGAATCCAAATCTGCAATAAAAAATTTTCCGTCCGTCCGCCTTACGCACGTTTTCTCCCAAACGGCTGGACTAAAAAATCTGAAATTTTCAGGAAGAAATCCATGTTGGTCCGAAAACGCTCCAATTCTTGAGCCAGCTCTCTCATTTAAGGGTTGTCAAAGTTTTGTAAAATCCCTAAAAACCTCAAAAAAAGTCAAGGCGGCCTAAATTTGGACTTTTTGTTAAGAACTTTCCACGAGGAATCGAATGAGCCCCTCCTCAGGTCCGTAGCTCAAACCATTCCCGATGTATGGCCCGATTTATGGTGCCAACATTTGCATCCACATTCACTACATCACTAGAGTACTGCGGTCAAACCAAAAACTACAACGTTTTCTTTTTGTTTTTTCAATTTTTTTTTTTTTTTTTTGGGTTTATAGCCGATACATGGGTTGAAGCATTCTGATATGCATGCTCCGTCTTACGAAATTTGAAATTTTCAAATAGACTGTTTTTCCATTGAAATCGCTCTTGGAAAAGAAAAACGCTGCAAATTCTTTCGTTTGGCTAATTCTTTCAATTTCATTCATTTCGCTTGCATTCATGATTTGAATTTCTACTAATCTTTCGAGTGTACGTGTTTCACAGGTGATAGAGCGATTATTGAATTTCAGAGATATGCATAGAGCACTTAAATCAGTTCTTAACCAAAACACCTATTTGGATTGTTCAGTTGATCATATTTGTGTGCCTCCTGAAATTCAATAATCGCGCTATCACCTGTAAAACACGCACACTCCGAAGCTTAGTAGAAATTCAAATCATGAACGCAAGCCAATGAATAAAATTGAATAATAAACCCCACTGAAAGAATTTGCAGTGTGCGTGTTTCACAGGTGATAGAGCGATTATTGAATTTCAGGAGGCACACAAATAATATTTATTATGATCAAGTGATCAATCCAAATAGGTATTTTATTGGTTGAGAACAGATTTACGTGCTCTATGCATATCTCCTGAAATTCAATAAAATTTATTATTATTATGATAGAGCATTTAATGCTCTATCACCTGTGAAACACGCACACTCCGAAGCTTAGTACAGATTCAAATCATGAACGCAAGCCAACTGAATAATAAACTCCAGAGAAAGATTACTTATTTACCCCACTAGTAATATTGAATAATATTTACCTATTTATCATCAGCGTTTCATGCATATCAGAATGCTTCAACTCGTGTATCGGCTATAAACTACAAGTATCCACATCGGCTATCACTCCAGTATCCACATTTGATGAAATTTTCAGATTGTTCGGACTTATTAGGTATTTATTATAGTTTGTTCAATAGTTGAACATGCCTTCCTTTATTTTCTCAAGTGATGCTCCTGCATAACAATAAATTTACCCTAATTCAATATTTACTTCACCTAATTGAACGAAGTTCTTTAGTCAATAATAATTTTCAATGATCTATACAGTCATGTTATGGATACGAGGAAGCTATGTGCCACACCCACTTGGCAGAGGTTTTTTAGTTGAGGAAATGGAGTTTAAACGCAGAAAAACGCGTGTTTTCCAGTTCACCGTGCTTTGCGAGCTAACCGTTGATTCAAAGGGTTAACGCAGAGTACGCAAACTTTTTCGCCTTTCCAGAGACTAGCGAACGCCTTTATAACGCGTTGATCATTCACATACCGTCCGATAATTGCCACCTTCGCAACATCTCGTCGAGAATTTTTTTTCGATTACCAGCAATGACATCGTGGATCTCAGGGTCCCGCTTCCCTCCACGAAATACTTTCACTGTTTCTCATCTCTCGAGGACTCTCGATTTTTTGTGTCTTCCCTCCCCGCCACTCGGTACAAATCTCCTTCATCATCCTTCGGAAACCCCCGAAGAGCGATTTTGACTGACGCTCCACCTCTTCACGAGTCGAAAAAATGACTTTCACTAGGCCTTTTCGTTTCGAGACGAGATGAACAAGGGGGGCGTCCCCAAAGGAAGATCGTTGATTCGTCTAAGATTTGAGATTTTTGGTGACTCTTAAAAAAAAAAACTTTCTATTTACCTGAAGGGTTCTGACTTGATGAGCTCGTGTCAGGCGCGTAAAGGTTATGAATAACCTCTTCCTGCTAGTTATTTTATTTTACTTTTGTTTTATTATTCAATAATAAACCATCGTAATCGCTCTTGAAAAAGAAAAATTCTAACCCCCTGAAAATTTTTTCCGTCCGTCCGCCGTACGTTGTACACACGTTTTCTCCCAAACGGCTGGAGCAAAAAAGCTGAAATTTTCAGGGGAAAATCCATGTTGGTCCGACAACGCCCCAATTCTTGAGCCAGCTCTCTCACTTAATTTAAAGTGCCCTTTAAGGGCTGTCAAAGTTTTGTAAAATCCCTAAAAACCTCAAAACAAGTCAAGGCGGCCTAAATTTGTACTCTTTTTGAAGAACACTCCATGAGGAATCGAATGAGCCCCTCCCCAGGTCTGTGGAGCTCAAACCATTCCCGATCTATGGGCCCGATTTATGGTGCCAACATTCGCGTTATTTTGGTTTATTATTGTTTTTGTGTTGATATCAGTAACCTACTGACTTAGTGATGTAGTAATGTGGATACTGGAGTGAACTCCTAAAAGGCTTTGTAGCCGATACACGGGTTGAAGCATTCTGATAATTTTCCAGGAGAAAAATCAGAAAATCTGAAATTTTCAGGAAAACGCGACGAATTTTTTCACTGGGGTTTATTATTCAATTGGCTTGCCCTCATGATTTGAATTTCTACTAAGCTTTGGAGTGTGCGTGTTCCACAAGTGATGGAGCGATTATTGAATTTCAGGAGGCACACAAAAATGATCTACTGATCAATCCAAATAGGTATTTTGGTTGAGACCAGATTTACGTGCTCTATGCATATTCCCTGAAATTCAGTAATCGCTCTATCACGTGAAACACGCACATTCCGAAGCTTAGTAAAAATTCAAATCATGAAAGAATTTGCAGCGTTTTCAGAGCCTGCGTCTCATTTTCTATTAACATTTGGTCATTGTGTGGCCTATTTAGCGAAGTGACCGGCGTATTAGCGTGGCAGGCCATCTGGAGGCAAAACAAAACGGAAAAAAAACCGCAGTTTCCTCGGCTACTTTACCGGATCGGCGAAAACAATAATACAAGCCAAGACCTTACGCGAGTTTAATGGCACCATAAATCGCAGAGCTTAGCGACCACTTTGAGTAGACGGACCTTGGGAGGGGCTCATTCGATCCTCATGGAAAGTTCTTCAAAAAAAGTCCAATTAGCCGATTCGATCTCTATTTTTGAGGTTTTTAGGGATTTTACAAAACTTTGACAACCCTCAAATGGGCACTTCAACCAAGTGAGAGAGCTGGCTCAAGAATTGGGGCGTTGTCGGACCAACATGGATTTTTCCTGAAAATTTCAGATTTTTTTGTGCCCCTCTTCTACATCAGTCTACCCCTACGATTGCATTTTCGTGGTCCCCAATCACTTCGGATGTCTTTAGCGTTAGCAAGAAAAATGAACAATTCAAATCTAAAATCAGATGAAAATAGTGGAAATGCAATGGTTTATCAGTATTACCTACCCCATTCCATAATTAAATTCGAAACTTCTGAAATATGTTTCTAAACTCAGGAAAAAAATCTTAAACCGTGAATAATTCGGAAACAAAGCCTCTACAAAAATATATCTAGGAGGCACTTTGTGAAAAATGAGTTGTAGAATCCATCCCTAGCTTAGAGGTGTAAACCCAGGTCACCTGTGGGAGTAGACTCCCTGCAGGTCACTCAGTCCAAAGACAAGGTCAGTGGGAGAAGTTCACCAGTTCACTCCGTGAATGAATGGCACCTGCTGTTTGCTCCGCAATTCTCTTTGTGAATAAATGGGACCTCTATTATCTTCGTGTACAGTCAGGGTTCGGTATATCACAGACGTCTACTGTACTCCTTACATGAGTATCTCTGAGTAAAACAGTATTTGAATAGTAGAATCTGCTTTAAAGGAACGGCAACCTGCCCAGGTTGTTAGGTGGGGAGAGCGAATAGTTGTCTTGAGCCAAGAGACCTGCAGGTCTCGAACTTCAC
>JAVIWC010009617.1:0-14570 GCA_031894815.1 Creontiades dilutus | reverse complement strand
CGCGAAAATGACCATGAAGGAAGTGTTTTATCGAAAAACGGACTTCAGTTTCGTGTTCAGCACCCCGAAATACCCCTTAGATAGTAGGTTTGAAAGGGATTAAACAGAGATAATTTTTGAGCAATTTTGATAAAAAATCGCGGAAATAACCATGAGGGAACCGTTTTATCGGGAAACGGACTTCAGATTCGTGTTCAGCACCCCGAAATATTCTTAGAGAGTAGGTTTGAAAGCGATTAGACATAGATCATTTTTGAGCAATTTTGACGAAAAATCGCGAAAATAACCATGAAGGAAGCGTTTTATCGAAAAACGGACTTCAGATTCGTGTTCAGCACCCCGAAAAACCCCTTAGAGAGTATGTTTGAAAGCGATTAAACAGAGTTAATTTTTGAGCAATTTTGATGAAAAATCGCGAAAATAACCATGAAGGAAGCGTTTTATCGAAAAACGGACTTCAGATTCGTGTTCAGCACCCCGAAAAACCCCTTAGAGAGTAGGTTTGAAAGCGATTAAACAGAGTTTATTTTGAGCAATTTTTATGAAAAATCGCGAAAATAACCATGAAGGAAGCGTTTTATCGAAAAACGGACTTCAGATTCGTGTTCAGCACCCCGAAAAACCCCTTAGCGAGTAGGTTTGAAAGCGATTAAACAGAGTTTATTTTTGAGCAATTTTGATGAAAAAACGCGAAAATAACCATGAAGGAAGCGTTTTATCGAGAAACGGACTTCAGATTCGTGTTCCAGCACCCGAAAAACCCCTTAGAGTAGGTTTGAAAGCGATTAAACAGAGTTTATTTTTGAGCAATTTTGATGAAAAATCGCGAAAATAACCATGAAGGAAGCGTTTTATCGAAAAACGGACTTCAGATTCGTGTTCAGCACCCCGAAAAACCCCTTAGAGAGTAGGTTTGAAAGGGATTAAACAGAGTTAATTTTTGAGCAATTTTGATGAAAAAACGCGAAAATAACCATGAAGGAAGCGTTTTATCGAAAAACGGACTTCCAGATTCGTGTTCAATGCACCCCGAAAAACCCCTTAGAGAGTAGGTTTGAAAGGGATTAAACAGAGATAATTTTTGAGCAATTTTGATGGAAAAACGCGAAAATAACCATGAAGGATGCGTTTTATCGAAAAACGGACTTCAGATTCGTGTTCAGCACCCCGAAAAACCCCCTAGAGAGTAGGTTTGAAAGCGATTAAACAGAGTTAATTTTTGAGCAAATTTGATGAAAAAACGCGAAAATAACCATGAAGGAAGCGTTTTATCGAAAAAAGGACTTCAGATTCGTGTTCAGCAACCCGAAAAACCCTTTAGAGAGTAGTTTTGAAAGGGATTAAACAGAGTTTATTTTTGAGCAATTTTGATGAAAAATCGCGAAAATAACCATGAAGGAAGCGTTTTATCAGGAAACGGACTTCAGATTCGTGTTCAGCACCCCGAAAAACCCCTTATAGAGTAGGTTTGAAAGGGATTAAACAGAGTTTATTTTGAGCAATTTTGATGAAAAATCGCGAAAATAACCATGAAGGAAGCGTTTTACCGAAAAACGGACTTCAGATTCGTGTTCAGCACCCCGAAAAACCCCTTAGAGTAGGTTTGAAAAGGGATTAAACAAGTTTATTTTTGAGCAATTTTGATGAAAAATCGCGAAAATAACCATGAAGAGAGCGTTTTATCGAAAAACGGACACAGATTCGTGTTCAGCACCCCGAAAAACCAACAGGAAGTAGGTTGAAAGTTAAACAGAGTTTATTTATGAGCAATTTTGATGAAAAATCGCGAAAATAACCATGAAGGAAGCGTTTTATCGAAAAACGGACTTCAGATTCGTGTTCAGCACCCCGAAAAACCCCTTAGAGAGTAGGTTTGAAAGGATTAAACAGAGTTTATTTTTGAGCAATTTTGATGAAAAATCGCGAAAATAACCATGAAGGAAGCGTTTTATCGAAAAACGGACTTCAGATTCGTGTTCAGCACCCCGAAAAACCCCTTAGAGAGTAGGTTTGAAAGGGATTAAACAGAGTTTATTTTTGAGCAATTTTGATGAAAAATCGCGAAAATAACCATGAAGGAAGCGTTTTATCGAAAAACGGACTTCAGATTCGTGTTCAGCACCCCGAAAAACCCCTTAGAGAGTAGGTTTGAAAGCGATTAAACAGAGTTTATTTTTGAGCAATTTTGATGAAAAATCGCGAAAATAACCATGAAGGAAGCGTTTTATCGAAAAACGGACTTCAGATTCGTGTTCAGCACCCCGAAAAACCCCTTAGAGAGTAGGTTTGAAAGGGATTAAACAGAGTTTATTTTTGAGCAATTTTGATGAAAAATCGCGAAAATAACCATGAAGGAAGCGTTTTATCGAAAAACGGACTTCAGATTCGTGTTCAGCACCCCGAAAAACCCCTTAGAGAGTAGGTTTGAAAGGGATTAAACAGAGTTTATTTTTGAGCAATTTTGATGAAAAATCGCGAAAATAACCATGAAGGAAGCGTTTTATCGAAAAACGGACTTCAGATTCGTGTTCAGCACCCCGAAAAACCCCTTAGAGAGTAGGTTTGAAAGGGATTAAACAGAGTTTATTTTTGAGCAATTTTGATGAAAAATCGCGAAAATAACCATGAAGGAAGCGTTTTATCGAAAAACGGACTTCAGATTCGTGTTCAGCACCCCGAAAAACCCCTTAGAGAGTAGGTTTGAAAGCGATTAAACAGAGTTTATTTTTGAGCAATTTTGATGAAAAATCGCGAAAATAACCATGAAGGAAGCGTTTTATCGAAAAACGGACTTCAGATTCGTGTTCAGCAACCCGAAAAACCCTTTAGAGAGTAGTTTTGAAAGGGATTAAACAGAGTTTATTTTTGAGCAATTTTGATGAAAAATCGCGAAAATAACCATGAAAAGCGTTTTATCGAAAAACGGACTTCAGATTCGTGTTCAGCACCCCGAAAAACCCCTTAGAGTAGGTTTGAAAGGGATTAAACAGAGTTTATTTATGAGCAATTTTGATGAAAAATCGCGAAAATAACCATGAAGGAAGCGTTTTATCGAATAACGGACTTCAGATTCGTGTTCAGCACCCCGAAAAACCCCTTAGAGTATGTTTGAAAGGGATTGAAGAGTTTATTTTTGAGCAATTTTGATGAAAAATCGCGAAAATAACCATGAAGGAAGCGTTTTATCGAAAAACGGACTTCAGATTCGTGTTCCAGCACCCCGAAAAACCCCTTAGCGAGTAGGTTTGAAAGGGATTAAAGAGTTTATTTTTGAGCAATTTTGATGAAAAATCGCGAAAATAACCATGAAGGAAGCGTTTTTATCGAAAAACGGACTTCAGATTCGTGTTCAACACCCCGAAAAACCCCTTAGCGAGTAGGTTTGAAAGCGATTAAAAAGAGTTTATTTTTGAGCAATTTTGATGAAAAATCGCGAAAATAACCATGAAGGAAGCGTTTTATCGAAAAACGGACTTCAGATTCGTGTTCAGCACCCCGAAAAACCCCTTAGCGAGTAGGTTTGAAAGGGATTGAAGAGAGTTCATTTTTGAGCAATTTTGATGAAAAAACGCGAAAATAACCATGAAGGAAGCGTTTTATCGGAAACGGACTTCAGATTCGTGTTCAGTACCCCGAAAAACCCCCTGATGGGTTTGAAAGTTAAACAGAGATAATTTTTGAGCAATTTTGATGAAAAATCGCGAAAATAACCATGAAGGAAGCGTTTTATCGAAAAACGGACTTCAGATTCGTGTTCAACACCCCGAAAAACCCCTTAGAGGAGTAGGTTTGAAAGGGATTAAACAGAGATTAATTTTGAGCAATTTTGATGAAAAATCGCGAAAATGTATGAAGGAAGTGTTTTATGAAAAACGGACTTCAGATTCGTGTTCAGCACCCCGAAAAACCCCCTTAGAGTATTTTTGAAAAGTTAAACAGAGATAATTTTTGAGCAATTTTGATGAAAAATCGCGAAAATAACCATGAAAACGTTTTATCGGGAAAACGGTTTTCAGATTCGTGTTCCAGCACCCCGAAAAACCCCTAGAGAGTAGGTTTGAAAGCGATTAAACAGAGTTTATTTTTGAGCAATTTTGATGAAAAAACGCGAAAATAACCATGAAGAAAGCGTTTTATCGAAAAAAGGACTTCAGATTCGTGTTCAGCAACCCGAAAAACCCCTTAGCGAGTAGTTTTGAAGAGTTAAACAGAGTTTATTTTTGAGCAATTTTGATGAAAAATCGCGAAAATATGAAGAGCGTTTTATTGAAAAACGGACTTCAGATTCGTGTTCAGCACCCCGAAAAACCCCTTAGAGAGTAGGTTTGAAAGCGATTAAACAGAGATAATTTTTGACCAATTTTGATGAAAAATCGCTTGAAAATAACCATGAAGGAAGCGTTTTATCGAAAAACGGACTTCAGATTCGTGTTCAGCACGAAAAACCCCTTAGAGAGTAGGTTTGAAAGGGATTAAACAGAGTTTATTTTTGAGCAATTTTGATGAAAAATCGCGAAAATAACCATGAAGGAGAAGCGTTTTGTCCGAGAAAACGGACTTCAGATTCGTGTTCAGTACCCCGAAAAACCCCTTAGCGAGTAGGTTTGAAAGGGATTGAAGAGAGTTAATTTTTGAGCAATTTTGAAGAAAAATCGCAAAAAATAACCATGAAGGAAGCGTTTATCGAAAAACGGACTTCAGATTCGTGTTCTTTTGAAAAACCCCTTAGAGAGTAGGTTTGAAAGGATTAAACAGAGTTAAATTTGAGCAATTTTGATGAAAAATCGCGATAATAACCATGAAGGAAGCGTTTTATCGAATAACGGACTTCAGATTCGTGTTCAGCACCCCGAAAAACCCCTTAGAGAGTAGGTTTGAAAGCGATTAAACAGAGTTTATTTTTGAGCAATTTTGATGAAAATTCGCGAAAATAACCATGAAGGAAGCGTTTTATCGGAAAACGGACTTCAGATTCGTGTTCAACACAACGAAAAACCCCTTATAGAGTAGGTTTGAAAGGGATTAAACAGAGTTTATTTTTGAGCAATTTTGATGAAAAATCGCGAAAATAACCATGAAGGAAGCGTTTTATCGAAAAACGGACTTCAGATTCGTGTTCAGCACCCCGAAAAACCCCCTTTTTTCGGGTTTGAAAGCGATTAAACAGATTTTATTTTTGAGCAATTTTGATGAAAAAACGCGAAAATAACCATGAAGAAAGCGTTTTATCGAAAAACGGACTTCAGATTCGTGTTCAGCAACCCGAAAAACCCTTTAGAGAGTAGTTTTGAAAGGGATTAAACAGAGTTTATTTTTGAGCAATTTTGATGAAAAATCGCTTGAAAATAACCATGAAGGAAGCGTTTTATCGAAAAACGGACTTCAGATTCGTGTTCAGCACCCCGAAAAACCCCTTAGAGAGTAGGTTTGAAAGGGGGGGGGGATTAAACAGAGGTTTATTTTTGAGCAATTTGATGAAAAATCGCGAAAATAACCATGAAGGAAGCGTTTTATCGGGAAACGGACTTCAGATTCGTGTTCAGTACCCCGAAAAACCCCTTAGAGAGTATGTTTGAAAGGGATTGAAGAGAGTTTATTTTTGAGCAATTTTGATTAATAATCGCGAAAATAACCATGAAGGAAGCGTTTTATCGAAAAAAGGACTTCAGATTCGTGTTCAGCACCCCGAAAAACCCCTTAGAGTAGGTTTGAAAGGGATTAAACAGGATTTATTTTTGAGCAATTTTGATGAAAAATCGCGAAAATAACCATGAAGGAAGCGTTTTATCGGGAAAACGGACTTCAGATTCGTGTTCAGCACCCCGAAAAACCCCTTAGAGAGTAGGTTTGAAAGGGATTAAACAGAGTTTATTTTTGAGCAATTTTGATGAAAAATCGCGAAAATAACCATGAAGGAAGCGTTTTATCGAAAAACGGACTTCAGATTCGTGTTCAGCACCCCGAAAAACCCCTTAGAGAGTAGGTTTGAAAGCGATTAAAAAGAGTTTATTTTTGAGCAATTTTGATGAAAAATCGCGAAAATAACCATGAAGGAAGCGTTTTATCGAAAACGGACTTCAGATTCGTGTTCAGCACCCCGAAAAACCCCTTAGAGAGTAGGTTTGAAAGGGATTAAACAGAGTTAATTTTTGAGCAATTTTGATGAAAAATCGCGAAAATAACCATGAAGGAAGCGTTTTATCGAAAACGGACTTCAGATTCGTGTTCAGCACCCCGAAAAACCCCTTAGAGAGTAGGTTTGAAAGCGGGTTAAACAGAGATAATTTTTGAGCAATTTTGATGAAAAATCGCGAAAATAACCATGAAGGAAGCGTTTTATCGAAAAACGGACTTCAGATTCGTGTTCAGCACCCCGAAAAACCCCTTAGAGAGTAGGTTTGAAAGGGATTAAACAGAGTTAATTTTTGAGCAATTTTGATGAAAAATCGCGAAAATAACCATGAAGGAAGCGTTTTATCGAAAAACGGACTTCAGATTCGTGTTCAGCACCCCGAAAAACCCCTTAGAGAGTAGGTTTGAAAGCGATTAAACAGAGTTAATTTTTGAGCAATTTTGATGAAAAATCGCGAAAATAACCATGAAGGAAGCGTTTTATCGAAAAAGGACTTCAGATTCGTGTTCAGCACCCCGAAAAACCCCTTAGAGAGTAGGTTTGAAAGCGATTAAACAGAGTTTATTTTTGAGCAATTTTGATGAAAAATCGCGAAAATAACCATGAAGGAAGCGTTTTATCGAAAAACGGACTTCAGATTCGTGTTCAGCACCCCGAAAAACCCCTTAGAGAGTAGGTTTGAAAGCGATTAAACAGAGTTAATTTTTGAGCAATTTTGATGAAAAAATTATCGAAAAACAGACTTCAGATTCGTGTTCAGCACCCCGAAACCCCTTAGAGAGTAGGTTTGAAAGCGATTAAACAGAGTTAATTTTTGAGCAATTTTGATGAAAAATCGCGAAAATAACCATGAAGGAAGCGTTTTATCGAAAAACGGACTTCAGATTCGTGTTCAGCACCCCGAAAAACCCCTTAGAGAGTAGGTTTGAAAGCGATTAAACAGAGTTTATTTTTGAGCAATTTTGATGAAAAATCGCGAAAATAACCATGAAGGAAGCGTTTTATCGAAAAACGGACTTCAGATTCGTGTTCAGCACCCCGAAAAACCCCTTAGAGAGTAGGTTTGAAAGCGATTAAACAGAGTTAATTTTTGAGCAATTTTGATGAAAAATCGCGAAAATAACCATGAAGGAAGCGTTTTATCGAAAAACGGACTTCAGATTCGTGTTCAGCACCCCGAAAAACCCCTTAGAGAGTAGGTTTGAAAGGGATTAAACAGAGTTTATTTTTTGAGCAATTTTGATGAAAAATCGCGAAAATAACCATGAAGGAAGCGTTTTATCGAAAAACGGACTTCAGATTCGTGTTCAGCACCCCGAAAAACCCCTTAGAGAGTAGGTTTGAAAGGATTAAACAGAGTTTATTTTTGAGCAATTTTGATGAAAAATCGCGAAAATAACCATGAAGGAAGCGTTTTATCGAAAAACGGACTTCAGATTCGTGTTCAGCACCCCGAAAAACCCCTTAGAGAGTAGGTTTCGTGTTCAGCACCCCGAAAAACCCTTAGAGAGTAGGTTTGAAAGGGATTAAACAGAGTTTATTTTTGAGCAATTTTGATGAAAAATCGCGAAAATAACCATGAAGGAAGCGTTTTATCGAAAAACGGACTTCAGATTCGTGTTCAGCACCCCGAAAAACCCCTTAGAGAGTAGGTTTGAAAGGGATTAAACAGAGTTTATTTTTGAGCAATTTTGATGAAAAATCGCGAAAATAACCATGAAGGAAGCGTTTTATCGAAAAACGGACTTCAGATTCGTGTTCAGCACCCCGAAAAACCCCTTAGAGAGTAGGTTTGAAAGGATTAAACAGAGTTTATTTTTGAGCAATTTTGATGAAAAATCGCGAAAATAACCATGAAGGAAGCGTTTTATCGAAAAACGGACTTCAGATTCGTGTTCAGCACCCCGAAAAACCCCTTAGAGAGTAGGTTTGAAAGGGATTAAACAGAGTTTATTTTTGAGCAATTTTGATGAAAAATCGCGAAAATAACCATGAAGGAAGCGTTTTATCGAAAAACGGACTTCAGATTCGTGTTCAGCACCCCGAAAAACCCCTTAGAGAGTAGGTTTGAAAGCGATTAAACAGAGTTTATTTTTGAGCAATTTTGATGAAAAATCGCGAAAATAACCATGAAGGAAGCGTTTTATCGAAAAACGGACTTCAGATTCGTGTTCAGCACCCCGAAAAACCCCTTAGAGAGTAGGTTTGAAAGCGATTAAACAGAGTTTATTTTTGAGCAATTTTGATGAAAAATCGCGAAAATAACCATGAAGGAAGCGTTTTATCGAAAAACGGACTTCAGATTCGTGTTCAGCACCCCGAAAAACCCCTTAGAGAGTAGGTTTGAAAGGATTAAACAGAGTTTATTTTTGAGCAATTTTGATGAAAAATCGCGAAAATAACCATGAAGGAAGCGTTTTATCGAAAAACGGACTTCAGATTCGTGTTCAGCACCCCGAAAAACCCCTTAGAGAGTAGGTTTGAAAGCGATTAAACAGAGTTTATTTTTGAGCAATTTTGATGAAAAATCGCGAAAATAACCATGAAGGAAGCGTTTTATCGAAAAACGGACTTCAGATTCGTGTTCAGCACCCCGAAAAACCCCTTAGAGAGTAGGTTTGAAAGGGATTAAACAGAGTTTATTTTTGAGCAATTTTGATGAAAAATCGCGAAAATAACCATGAAGGAAGCGTTTTATCGAAAAACGGACTTCAGATTCGTGTTCAGCACCCCGAAAAACCCCTTAGAGTAGGTTTGAAAGCGATTAAACAGAGTTTATTTTTGAGCAATTTTGATGAAAAATCGCGAAAATAACCATGAAGGAAGCGTTTTATCGAAAAACGGACTTCAGATTCGTGTTCAGCACCCCGAAAAACCCCTTAGAGAGTAGGTTTGAAAGGGATTAAACAGAGTTTATTTTTGAGCAATTTTGATGAAAAATCGCGAAAATAACCATGAAGGAAGCGTTTTATCGAAAAACGGACTTCAGATTCGTGTTCAGCACCCCGAAAAACCCCTTAGAGAGTAGGTTTGAAAGCGATTAAACAGAGTTTATTTTTGAGCAATTTTGATGAAAAATCGCGAAAATAACCATGAAGGAAGCGTTTTATCGAAAAACGGACTTCAGATTCGTGTTCAGCACCCCGAAAAACCCCTTAGAGAGTAGGTTTGAAAGCGATTAAACAGAGTTTATTTTTGAGCAATTTTGATGAAAAATAACCATGAAGGAAACGGACTTCAGAAATAGACAATTTTGATGAAAAATCGCGAAAATAACCATGAAGGAAGCGTTTTATCGAAAAACGGACTTCAGATTCGTGTTCAGCACCCCGAAAAACCCCTTAGAGAGTAGGTTTGAAAGCGATTAAACAGAGTTTATTTTTGAGCAATTTTGATGAAAAATCGCGAAAATAACCATGAAGGAAGCGTTTTATCGAAAAACGGACTTCAGATTCGTGTTCAGCACCCCGAAAAACCCCTTAGAGAGTAGGTTTGAAAGGATTAAACAGAGTTTATTTTTGAGCAATTTTGATGAAAAATCGCGAAAATAACCATGAAGGAAGCGTTTTATCGAAAAACGGACTTCAGATTCGTGTTCAGCACCCCGAAAAACCCCTTAGAGAGTAGGTTTGAAAGGGATTAAACAGAGTTTATTTTTGAGCAATTTTGATGAAAAATCGCGAAAATAACCATGAAGGAAGCGTTTTATCGAAAAACGGACTTCAGATTCGTGTTCAGCACCCCGAAAAACCCCTTAGAGAGTAGGTTTGAAAGCGATTAAACAGAGTTTATTTTTGAGCAATTTTGATGAAAAATCGCGAAAATAACCATGAAGGAAGCGTTTTATCGAAAAACGGACTTCAGATTCGTGTTCAGCACCCCCAAAACCCCTTAGAGAGTAGGTTTGAAAGCGATTAAACAGAGTTTATTTTTGAGCAATTTTGATGAAAAAACGCGAAAATAACCATGAAGGAAGCGTTTTATCGAAAAACGGACTTCAGATTCGTGTTCAGCACCCCGAAAAACCCCTTAGAGAGTAGGTTTGAAAGCGATTAAACAGAGTTTATTTTTGAGCAATTTTGATGAAAAATCGCGAAAATAACCATGAAGGAAGCGTTTTATCGAAAAACGGACTTCAGATTCGTGTTCAGCACCCCGAAAAACCCCTTAGAGAGTAGGTTTGAAAGCGATTAAACAGAGTTTATTTTTGAGCAATTTTGATGAAAAATCGCGAAAATAACCATGAAGGAAGCGTTTTATCGAAAAACGGACTTCAGATTCGTGTTCAGCACCCCGAAAAACCCCTTAGAGAGTAGGTTTGAAAGCGATTAAACAGAGTTTATTTTTGAGCAATTTTGATGAAAAAACGCGAAAATAACCATGAAGGAGCGTTTTATCGAAAAACGGACTTCAGATTCGTGTTCAGCACCCCGAAAAACCCCTTAGAGAGTAGGTTTGAAAGCGATTAAACAGAGTTTATTTTTGAGCAATTTTGATGAAAAATCGCGAAAATAACCATGAAGGAAGCGTTTTATCGAAAAACGGACTTCAGATTCGTGTTCAGCACCCCGAAAAACCCCTTAGAGAGTAGGTTTGAAAGGGATTAAACAGAGTTTATTTTTGAGCAATTTTGATGAAAAATCGCGAAAATAACCATGAAGGAAGCGTTTTATCGAAAAACGGACTTCAGATTCGTGTTCAGCACCCCGAAAAACCCCTTAGAGAGTAGGTTTGAAAGCGATTAAACAGAGTTTATTTTTGAGCAATTTTGATGAAAAATCGCGAAAATAACCATGAAGGAAGCGTTTTATCGAAAAACGGACTTCAGATTCGTGTTCAGCACCCCGAAAAACCCCTTAGAGAGTAGGTTTGAAAGCGATTAAACAGAGTTTATTTTTGAGCAATTTTGATGAAAAATCGCGAAAATAACCATGAAGGAAGCGTTTTATCGAAAAACGGACTTCAGATTCGTGTTCAGCACCCCGAAAAACCCCTTAGAGAGTAGGTTTGAAAGGGATTAAACAGAGTTTATTTTTGAGCAATTTTGATGAAAAATCGCGAAAATAACCATGAAGGAAGCGTTTTATCGAAAAACGGACTTCAGATTCGTGTTCAGCACCCCGAAAAACCCCTTAGAGAGTAGGTTTGAAAGGATTAAACAGAGTTTATTTTTGAGCAATTTTGATGAAAAATCGCGAAAATAACCATGAAGGAAGCGTTTTATCGAAAAACGGACTTCAGATTCGTGTTCAGCACCCCGAAAAACCCCTTAGAGAGTAGGTTTGAAAGCGATTAAACAGAGTTTATTTTTGAGCAATTTTGATGAAAAATCGCGAAAATAACCATGAAGGAAGCGTTTTATCGAAAAACGGACTTCAGATTCGATTCAGCACCCCGAAAAACCCCTTAGAGAGTAGGTTTGAAAGCGATTAAACAGAGTTTATTTTTGAGCAATTTTGATGAAAAATCGCGAAAATAACCATGAAGGAAGCGTTTTATCGAAAAACGGACTTCAGATTCGTGTTCAGCACCCCGAAAAACCCCTTAGAGAGTAGGTTTGAAAGCGATTAAACAGAGTTTATTTTTGAGCAATTTTGATGAAAAATCGCGAAAATAACCATGAAGGAAGCGTTTTATCGAAAAACGGACTTCAGATTCGTGTTCAGCACCCCGAAAAACCCCTTAGAGAGTAGGTTTGAAAGCGATTAAACAGAGTTTATTTTTGAGCAATTTTGATGAAAAATCGCGAAAAACCATGAAGGAAGCGTTTTATCGAAAAACGGACTTCAGATTCGTGTTCAGCACCCCGAAAAACCCCTTAGAGAGTAGGTTTGAAAGCGATTAAACAGAGTTAATTTTTGAGCAATTTTGATGAAAAATCGCGAAAATAACCATGAAGGAAGCGTTTTATCGAAAAACGGACTTCAGATTCGTGTTCAGCACCCCGAAAAACCCCTTAGAGAGTAGGTTTGAAAGCGATTAAACAGAGTTAATTTTTGAGCAATTTTGATGAAAAATCGCGAAAATAACCATGAAGGAAGCGTTTTATCGAAAAACGGACTTCAGATTCGTGTTCAGCACCCCGAAAAACCCCTTAGAGAGTAGGTTTGAAAGCGATTAAACAGAGTTTATTTTTGAGCAATTTTGATGAAAAATCGCGAAAATAACCATGAAGGAAGCGTTTTATCGAAAAACGGACTTCAGATTCGTGTTCAGCACCCCGAAAAACCCCTTAGAGAGTAGGTTTGAAAGGATTAAACAGAGTTAATTTTTGAGCAATTTTGATGAAAAAACGCGAAAATAACCATGAAGGAAGCGTTTTATCGAAAAAAGGACTTCAGATTCGTGTTCAGCACCCCGAAAAACCCCTTAGAGAGTAGGTTTGAAAGCGATTAAACAGAGTTAATTTTTGAGCAATTTTGATGAAAAATCGCGAAAATAACCATGAAGGAAGCGTTTTATCGAAAAACGGACTTCAGATTCGTGTTCAGCACCCCGAAAAACCCCTTAGAGAGTAGGTTTGAAAGCGATTAAACAGAGTTAATTTTTGAGCAATTTTGATGAAAAAACGCGAAAATAACCATGAAGGAAGCGTTTTATCGAAAAACGGACTTCAGATTCGTGTTCAGCACCCCGAAAAACCCCTTAGAGAGTAGGTTTGAAAGCGATTAAACAGAGTTAATTTTTGAGCAATTTTGATGAAAAATCGCGAAAATAACCATGAAGGAAGCGTTTTATCGAAAAACGGACTTCAGATTCGTGTTCAGCACCCCGAAAAACCCCTTAGAGAGTAGGTTTGAAAGCGATTAAACAGAGTTAATTTTTGAGCAATTTTGATGAAAAATCGCGAAAATAACCATGAAGGAAGCGTTTTATCGAAAAACGGACTTCAGATTCGTGTTCAGCACCCCGAAAAACCCCTTAGAGAGTAGGTTTGAAAGCGATTAAACAGAGTTAATTTTTGAGCAATTTTGATGAAAAATCGCGAAAATAACCATGAAGGAAGCGTTTTATCGAAAAACGGACTTCAGATTCGTGTTCAGCACCCCGAAAAACCCCTTAGAGAGTAGGTTTGAAAGCGATTAAACAGAGTTAATTTTTGAGCAATTTTGATGAAAAAACGCGAAAATAACCATGAAGGAAGCGTTTTATCGAAAAACGGACTTCAGATTCGTGTTCAGCACCCCGAAAAACCCCTTAGAGAGTAGGTTTGAAAGCGATTAAACAGAGTTAATTTTTGAGCAATTTTGATGAAAAATCGCGAAAATAACCATGAAGGAAGCGTTTTATCGAAAAACGGACTTCAGATTCGTGTTCAGCACCCCGAAAAACCCCTTAGAGAGTAGGTTTGAAAGCGATTAAACAGAGTTAATTTTTGAGCAATTTTGATGAAAAATCGCGAAAATAACCATGAAGGAAGCGTTTTATCGAAAAACGGACTTCAGATTCGTGTTCAGCACCCCGAAAAACCCCTTAGAGAGTAGGTTTGAAAGCGATTAAACAGAGTTAATTTTTGAGCAATTTTGATGAAAAAACGCGAAAATAACCATGAAGGAAGCGTTTTATCGAAAAACGGACTTCAGATTCGTGTTCAGCACCCCGAAAAACCCCTTAGAGAGTAGGTTTGAAAGCGATTAAACAGAGTTAATTTTTGAGCAATTTTGATGAAAAAACGCGAAAATAACCATGAAGGAAGCGTTTTATCGAAAAACGGACTTCAGATTCGTGTTCAGCACCCCGAAAAACCCCTTAGAGAGTAGGTTTGAAAGCGATTAAACAGAGTTAATTTTTGAGCAATTTTGATGAAAAAACGCGAAAATAACCATGAAGGAAGCGTTTTATCGAAAAACGGACTTCAGATTCGTGTTCAGCACCCCGAAAAACCCCTTAGAGAGTAGGTTTGAAAGCGATTAAACAGAGTTAATTTTTGAGCAATTTTGATGAAAAAACGCGAAAATAACCATGAAGGAAGCGTTTTATCGAAAAACGGACTTCAGATTCGTGTTCAGCACCCCGAAAAACCCCTTAGAGAGTAGGTTTGAAAGCGATTAAACAGAGTTAATTTTTGAGCAATTTTGATGAAAAATCGCGAAAATAACCATGAAGGAAGCGTTTTATCGAAAAACGGACTTCAGATTCGTGTTCAGCACCCCGAAAAACCCCTTAGAGAGTAGGTTTGAAAGCGATTAAACAGAGTTAATTTTTGAGCAATTTTGATGAAAAATCGCGAAAATAACCATGAAGGAAGCGTTTTATCGAAAAACGGACTTCAGATTCGTGTTCAGCACCCCGAAAAACCCCTTAGAGAGTAGGTTTGAAAGCGATTAAACAGAGTTTATTTTTGAGCAATTTTGATGAAAAATCGCGAAAATAACCATGAAGGAAGCGTTTTATCGAAAAACGGACTTCAGATTCGTGTTCAGCACCCGAAAACCCC
>JAVIWC010009616.1:0-14398 GCA_031894815.1 Creontiades dilutus | reverse complement strand
TCATCACGTTTGTTAGGCTATTACTTTAGTTAATCCAAAAGAGATTCAAGTGCCCTGCTCAACCCGAATCCTTATTCTTCAACTTTTTGTCCGAAGTGTCCACCAATGGTGCTTTTTCTAAATTCCCGAATGTCCCTTAAGTTCTCTCTCTAAATAGAGGTTTGTGGATTAATATCACATAACTTGCTCCATAGACGATGAGCAGAGCTTAATCATTTTTACATACCATTCATTTTTGTCGAGGCAAATCCATTTACGCTATCCATAAATATTCTTGAAAAATTTCGTATTTCATGAATTTTACATTCATCCTTAGCTGAAAACTGAAGAAGAATCCACTAATACACTCGAAACTCGCATCAAAATGTTTAAAATTCAAATACTATTTTGCTGTCTTGCAGACCGTCTAAACGAATGACATACATTTTATGCCAATTCACAATAAGAAGCATTGTTCGTATATCGACCCCTTTTCCTTAATATTAATATTTCAGATTATAATTCTGGTTCAATAATGAAGCTTATCATCATTATCACGAAGGAGTTTCGTTTTGGTTCAAACTTTATGAGGTGGATTGCTTTTATGAGGCACTTACGATTGTTGTTTGTGGTCTTCACATCTCTGAATCGTTTTACAATCTAGGAACTTGTTAGTTCTATCCAAAATTGAAACGGTGCGGGCAACCTTTTATATTTATAAATTCTTATGAATTTATTAACTGTCACGTTCTTTTATAACAAGCTTCTAATACTGGAGACTATAATAGTTGATAAGATCATATTCTCTCATGGTACAGTGATGTTATTGATATGACCATAATCTTAAAGAGTTGAAAGAACTACGACAATCATTACAATGATAAGTGTGAGGACTGTGGACGATCGGCTTCGTCCACCAATGAAGGAATGTCCACAGCCAGTCCAGTTTATGAGTCTCATGCATCTGTTGTGGTTCTTTATGTGATTCATAGAGGAAATGCGCTTTCACACATATATGTGCTCCCAAACATTGACGTCATTTTCAGTCCAAAGTCTCGCAGTTTTGTGTATTTCTCATTAGATAACAACTTGAAAAATGCAATTCCTTTTTCCTTTTTGATGATTAGGAACATGTCAGCTTGAAGGTCATATGAGTCAAGTTGTAATTCTGCAGGTTGATCTTCAACGGAGGCTTGAAGAGGATTATTGTGAACCAATACGCTGCTTTTCATACTTTCAATATCTTCGAATCTACGGGTGAATTCATCAATAATTAGTTGGATCTGTGAACTGCAAAGTGAAACTCCGTATTTTCCTCATCTTTCAATTATTCCGCAAGATGCAGGCAGCCAGGAATGTGTGTCAGGTCGTTCTTTTCCAAAGAATGTTTAAACAGGTTCAGCTTTCTCTAGAATCCGTTCATTATTCTAATCAGATCTGAAACCGTCTGATTTCTTCCTTGCAGACACAAGTTCAAACTGTTAGGGTGATTAGTCAGATCTGTAATAAACGCTGGTGGAGGAGGAAAGTTTTACAAATCTGCGTTGCGTTACACTGCACTTGTGATGTAAAAACGATGACATAACAGAAAGAAAAACTTTTTTTTTATCAAAGCATTATTTTAAGAAAATGTATGATTTTGGTATGACCTACGCGGGCCCCCAGTTGGACAATCTTGGACCATGCGTCATTCCGTAAAGAAGGGTTGAGCGAAAAGCATTTCGATGTACGATTTGATAAAATCGGTAGTTCCACGAATGATTATCCTCTACTGCGATTATGATACCAATCACGAATAATCCTTTTTAATTTTTCTCGGGTTTCCCACTTGAGCTTGTCGTTGAGCACGCTACCGGCTTCAATTTCCTTTTTATCGCTCGAGCCCCCCCCCCCCTTTCAGAAAATAATCTAACACAGATGAAAAATAATCCTTCCCACAGAAACCACCTTAGGGCAGGGGCCAATGCCATTAAAAACGAGACCGATTAAAGTTGGTAGCAGAGGTAGATACGGAGCGGAGAAATTAGCGAAAGTACTCTTTAATGGGCCGAGTCCGGATTTAGTGGAGTCGATCAATTTCAAAGTTAACTGCCCTTAAGTTTCCGGCCCTGCTTGTAACTGTTCCATGTTTCCAGTCAGTTTGATCGAAACGATACTCTTACGAACTGAGCGAGCCCGTTCCAAGAAGTTGTTATTTTCGAGCGATCAAAAATTAAGTAATGCTTTTTTGCCCTGCACATTAAGGAAGAGGGAGAGCTTATTCTATGGGGAATTGCAGGGGAAAAGCTGGATTTAAGCCATCTCTTTCTCAAACCACCGCCATTTGACCACAATTAAAGGGGACTGCAACAACGGATAAAGGGAGCTCTGCAGCAAGGGGAAATTGAAGCTTGGACGTAATGAATGCTGTTGATGTACTAAAGGGTGTCCAAAAGCCTCAATTCAAAACATGGAAAATGCTTTTGTTACTTTCTTCGGAACATTCTGAGTTGATTAAGCGAATTCAACTTGCCATTCTTAGTTCTTGACACATATCTTTCGCATTTCAGTTATGTAAGTGGTATGTCGGCGTAAATTTATCATTCATACAAGATCGTCGTCTACAGGTATGTGAAATATCGTTGAAATTCTTAAATTCCTAGTTCACCCCCTCAAACTTGTTCTCCTTTTCGTCATTCTTAGTTCTTGTGATATATCTTCTGCAGTTCAGTTTTATAGGTTGTATATCTATTCAAATTTATCATCCATGTAAGGTCGTACTTTTCAGCTAAGTCCAATTTTGTTGAAATTCTCAAATTTCTCTTGATTTAAAGTCAAGATGGTCCCCTATGAGTTTCATAGTTCATGAAATGAACTGTCAAATCATGTTCTTCTTTCATGATGAATACTGTATTATAACATAATAATTAAGACGTTGTAAATTAAGTACATAATGATTATAAATTACCGCCGGTCTGTAGATTTACAATTTATTAAAATATTACTACTTATCTTCCGCCTTCTACCTCCATTCTTCTCAACAATTACTTTACTATTTGTATTTTCTTAGAATGGACTACAAACCTGTTATCAAACATTTGATTTTTTATTTAAAAAAAATTCTGATTTATCACGCGTTTGGACCGGGAACACGGATGGGCTAAAGGAAATCATGGGACCCGGTCAATTGCGCCGCTTTTGATGTCAATTGCGCCGGAGGGGGTTAGCTTATTAGGCGCAACTGACATAGACCATTATCAGTACTATGTCAATTGCGCCTATACACCACAACCAATATACAGGGTGTCCCAGGAGTTATGCACAATCCGACTCCTACGTGTTCCACAACTCATTTCCGAACAAAAATAGCTCCTAGCAATTTTTCGCCAGACGCCTCGTTCACGAGTTGCTTGCGATTTACTATTTTTTCCGTGTTTTCGATCTTAAGTAATTAAAACTGTTATAACTCCCTCCATTTCGGAGATAGCTCAAATTTGATGACACCGTTGGAAAGAACGTTACATTTTCTATCTATTTGATGTCAGAAAACATTTTTTTAATTGCATTGACGACTTGCGATTGCTGCGCGAAATGGCAGTTTTGTCAAAATCTTGAAATCGCCTGTTTTTCATCTCGCCTAGAAACCCCATTATTGCTTGACGCAGAACTTGCAGGCCTCTCATGCGCCAAAATGTCATCTTTACAACGGTTTATTTTTGGTTTTTGGTTTGTTGGTTCTATTAACCTATTTGAGATCCTTGGAAAAAAATTTGAAGAAAAAACAATTGTTCGTTTACCCTCATTTTGGCGATTTTAGGATAGAAGACACCCTGTATAACAACATTATTATTTTTCTTTTAGGTCGTTCCAAAAAACATTGAATCCCCCCTCGATCTATAACATTACGCCCTCGAAACCTCATTAGTGCATCGTATATCGGCTTAGTCATAATCCTATTACTCAGAAATCCATAATTTCTACCACTTTTTTTTATCCGATTATGATGAAATGGTCAGGGAAATCCTCTTTGTAAACCTTACGCTATAGATGGTTCACTTTAGATGGTACATTACTCACAAATAAAATACACCATTCTGCGCACGTGCAAACGTTAAAACTAGCTACTATATTTTGTGAAGTTGTAGATGTCTTAATGCGCTCAAATTCACATCTTCATCGTCTATATGTGCCCTATCCGGTTATCCGAATGTTGGCGATCACCACAGCCCGCTCTTCGGCTGCTCTAAATAGCTCATCAGCACTCCCAATCCCAGTCCAGCTCCTAATATTCCTAAGCCACGAGAGCTGCCGCCTCCCAACGTCACGACGGCCTTCAATCTTTCCCTTAATAATCAACTGCAGAAGGCTTTACTTGCTTCCTCTAAGGATATGCCCCAAGTAAGCAATCTTTCGGTATTGAACGGTACGAAGCAGCTCTCTTTGTGCTCCAACAATCTCCAGCACCTCCTCATTGGTGGTCTGTGCTGTCCATGGTATCCTAAGCATTCGCCTCCAAATCCACATCTCAAAAACCTCGAGACGATTCATTGTTGCTACCTTTAATGTCCATGCTTCTACGCCATACAATAGAACCGACCAGACATAGTAGACGACCATACTTCTACGAAGAGGCAGGTTGAGGTCCCTGCCACACAATAGGTTCTCCATCTTCTGAAAAACCGATCGAGCTGCCTCTATCTGCGTCAACATCCTCGTTTACCCGACAACCTCAATACTTGAAGTGCCTGATTTGATAATTTGTTTACCATCCAGCTGTAGGTTCGCGTTCTCGTTGGGTGATCGGCTGAAAAGCTGATCAAATTTTTAATAACTGTTTAATCATCTCAAATACTTTTCAACACAACCGTATCATTATTTTATCTTGAATAGAATTTGCGGAAAAATCGTCGTGTCGTTTGACATTTCATGTCTTTGCTATGGCACACAACCAAATTGTCGTTATGTCACGTTACGTTACGTAACGAAATATGCGATTATTATGATTCGTAGAAGTGAGGTAGGTAGGTACCTATACTGCTGAAATCATAAGATTTTATGATTTGGCTGGTATAACTGAACAATAAGGTTACATCTTGATCAACTGAGTGGCATAAGCTAACTTTTTCCTATCAACCGTAGGAAGCAAATTTTTCCGTATGAACAACAACGCTTAGTTGATGTAGTCTGGCTCGAATACACAGAAGAAAATGTCCCAATGTGTTGCAGGTAAAGCATTTATGATTCTTTTTGTTTTCTTTATATTGAAAAAATATAATTCACAGAGGAAGACAACATTGCTAGAAGATGGAAGGGAAGAAGGAGGGAGGGGAAAGACATGAAATGTCCTAATGCGTTGCAGACTTTATGCAAGAATTTTGAATTAAAAATCGTATCATCGATCGTTTTTAAGCTTTTGGTTGCCCCGCGGCATTTTTGTCCTGTGAAGCATTTCAAGAAGCTTGTGTTCTAACTTTTTCGAGATTATCCAAAACCTTTCAAATAATCTAAACATTTCTTTGGTCAGTTGTCGAATCTACTACCGATGATCTCTCTTCTCCGTCAACATCCGATGACATCCGTCATTCATTACACCGCGTCGTACTCACGTATTCAAATGGCAACTGAAGCTAGTAAAATCTCGTTTTTATCTCCGAGGATGACAACGAAAACGGCCTCGCCGCATTGTTCAACAACAATAAACGGAATAATATTTAGCCGTCGGAACGGTTTTTCACTCCCGATCCACGGAACCGTGGCGAAAAACAATGTTCCCCTGCTCTCCCTTTTGAAAAGCTTCCCGAGCCCTCTCCACACCGACTTCTGTTAAAAATGGCTTTTTGAGGCAAAGAACTATGGAACCGGAACCTATTTCTGAGGAGCGATAAGTAAACCGTACGGGTACACAAAACGCTGCCTCAGGTTTTCTTGTAATCTTTCCAGCCATCGGCTTTTGTGGATCTCTTACTTTTTCGGGACCAGGGGGGCGTAGCCGTTCCCCTGGTTGGACACCGAATGAAGGTTTTGGAGTCAGAGGTTGGATGCTGCGTGACCCCTAAAACTTCACCGGTAACGCACCACCTTCTATATATAAATACCGTATGTACCACTTCTTTACAAGAGTGTTAATATTATGAGATTAAAGCAAAATGATATAATAAAAAACGCAATAGTTTAGATCAAGCAGTATGTTTGTATGAGCAGATATTCCTTTGTTACCGTACTTCATTTACGTTGATTACTGTTGAAATTATTGTACTTTCTTTCAAATATTCCCCTTCTTGATATCAAATTCGAAATCACGGGATTTTGTACAAGAGAGGTTCGTTAGACGAAAATCGGGGTCAAAAGTGATTCCTCCCTTCAGATAGGTTTCAAAGTAAGACCAAAGTTCTTGATCGAAAGAAAACGAATCAATTAAATCGGCAATAAGCTGTATGAGCTGCGCTAGGGTAGATTGTCAATCACCCCCCTCTAGTCCATGAACCAACAGAAAATTCTATTTCCGAGGTTTGTTGCATAACTAGACTTGAATTAAGATCCAACAAAAACCGTTGTGAAATCAATAAAATTAGATGGAAATAGTGAAGCAACAGATATTTATCTATTACCCCCTCCATTTAATAATGAAATTTTAACGTGCTGATCTATTATTAAATACCAAATTGAAAATCCCAATTGGGCAAAACAAACATGATTCTCGCTTGAAGAGTGATTGAAAGGATTGGCTACTACCCTCTCCTGTTAGCTAAAGCAAAATGCCCGAAATTGGTTGCACAACTAAACTGAAATCGGTATCGAACAAAATAGGAATCATGGACAATGCACATTGTCGGTGGGGTTGCAGTAGAATAGATCGCTTTCAAAAACATACACTTGCGAATAATTATTTTCCTAACTACTAGACTATATTCACACTTTACACAGATTAACTTAATTTCCTGTTTGTACATGATCACATGTGAATATAATTATAAATACAAATGTTTTCGAAATTCGATTGTACGTTAAATCGAACATTAAAACAAGGACAAAAATTGGCTGAGTATTCTAGTAGGAATCGACCATCACCCGCTCCATCCCACTTCCCACAGCAAATTCAAAATTTCCGACTCCTACCAGTAGCACAAAAGAAGCTTGTTAGGCGAAAATTGGAATAACAAAAATTAGATAAAGAAGAATATTATTAGTCTTATAATAATTACAACCTCCATTCACCCTCCTCCATAATTGAATTTGGAAGTTCTGATACATGTTTCAGATATAGACTAAATTTTTTGGATTTGGCTTTTGCACAACTAGACTAAAATTGGAATCGGACAATATAAAAATCACGAAAATCAGTTGAGAATCATAAGAAATGTATGGTTAGGGGGAACGGACTATAATTTAGAAATGACCTTATCAACTATTTATTCTAATTGATCTAGGATTCAACCATCACTTGACTAATTTCATAAATTTCTCCTGGAATTCACCTATGCTTTCTTTACTAACTTCCCTTTCCCTATGTTGATAAGCTAATACGCGCCAAAGGATAACAGTTTTTTAATTTCAGAGATGGGATAAACTATAATGAAAAAAACGTCTGCCAAGTGGGTGTGGCACATAGCTTCCTCATATCCATGACATGACTGTATAGATCATTGAAAATTATGATTGACTAAAGAACTTCGTTCGATTAGGCGAAGTAAATATTGAATTAGGGTAAATTTATTGTTATGCAGGAGCATAACTTGAGTAAAATCCCTGAAAATTTCATCGAAATCAGTCATGAACTCCCGGAGTTATGCGTGTAACAAGGATTTCACGTTTGCGGATGCGCAGAGGCTACTATTGATCCGTGGGTCATGAAACCTATAGGAGACCATCTGCACCCCAACCCGCACAATCCCTGAAAATTTCATCAAAATCGGACTATAACTTCGTGTAGTTTTGCCCGTAACAAGGATTTGCTGACAGACAGACAGACACACAGACAGACACGGTACCAAAATTGTTCAGAAAGGTCTAAAACGCAAAATGCGAGTGGAATTTTTGATTTTGGAGACAAAAAAAATGTTCGCATTCCGAAAGTGAAAACAATGCTTCCGCTACCTTGGTAGACTCGGAAGCAAAATGACAGAATTTCTGTGGTTCATTAATTTTTGACAGAAGTGTAATATGATGATTGATTTCTGACAGTAATAATGAATTTCTCTTAGTGACTGATCTGCAACTTCAAATCATTTTTCAAAACGCTTTCACAGCTGAGATGTATTAAGACCATTAGAGCCACGTACCAAGTTTGACAGCAATGTCCTAACTTTGCCTGGAGGTAATACGTGCAAGGATATCGCCCTTAATGATTGGAAAGGTTGAATAGTCATTTAGTTTTTAAGGCCGAGACCCTTCGAGAGCCTTGAACGAACTTCGCGGTTCATTGGGTTTACCCTTGCGCTGCCAAGCCCTCAATGCGCTCCGCGGCATAATGATGCACTCCTATCACTTATTATTCACGATCACCAATGAAGACAATATAGCAACACCGTTGTTGTTAATTTCATTTCGAACAACAGCAAAACTTCAAGGATTCAATTGAATTTCACTCTTTCTTCCAATATATACACATAGGTCATGTACACACATCTAGAGTTGTTAATTTGTGGATTAAATTTTGATTACAATATCTCTTTTTAAATCAACCCAATCTATTTTACTACCTCAAGAACCATAATTTTGATTTCAAACGCAGCAAATGATTCATATTTTATTATTTATATATTAGATAGTCCTTCAACGTAAATCAATTATCTTTGCATATCAGCGTTGTATGTGGTATATTACCCGAATTCAACACCTCGTACCTCCTTAGCTCGTTATTACATTCAAGATGAAAATACTTGAGCGGTCGCCAGCCACGAGGTATTGCTCAGACCTCCCGTTGAACGGACTTAGCCGTGCGCATCTCCTTCTTGACTTTCTACCTCACCGTAGACGAACGATTTTCATTATCCGAATGGTCCCATTCGATTCAGGGGAACTAATTCCTACAGTAATCCAACAAACAACTACCCTCTTACATCAAACGTTTTTGAGATTTTGATATTTTCATAGTATAGGTAATCCTTTAATAGTCCCCAGGTTGGATTGATCAAGATTAATGGCACATCCCGGATCGAGGTTGGATTTTTGATCCAAATTTCGTAAACTTTGGTCCAATGGTTTCGCAATGAAACGTAAACAAAGAACTTTTAAGGCCGGTTAACAATTTTCATTCGTGGTCGACTACAAAGGTTCATTCTTGGACATAATCTAACAAAAAATAAGTAACTAATTTCTTTCTGCAAATCAGCCTTCACACGGAGAGAGCGGATTTACCAACATCGTTATCATAACGTTAGCAGAGCCGGGAAGGCCAGTAACAAAAGTTCAATATCGTTTCCATACCAAAAAACGCTGAAATTCTTTCACTGGGGTTTATTATTCAATTGGCTTGCGTTCATGATTTGAATTTCTACTAAGCTTTGGAATGTTTCATATGGGCGATTATTGAACTTCAAGATATACATGGAGCACGTGAATCTGCTCTCGACCAAAATACCTATTTGGATTGATCAGTTGATCATATTTGTGTGCCTCCTGAAATTCAATAATTCGATAATTTAATAATCCTGTGAAACACGCAGACTCCAAAGCTTAGTAGAAATTCAAATCATGAATTTCAATGAAATTGAATAATAAACCCCAGTGAAAGAATTTGGCGTTTTTTTATTGAACCTCACAATAAAAACATCTATAATTTATCAAGTCCCTTGCGTTAAAACTTCCCCAAATCCAAATTTTAACGATGTAGCCAAAGGTAGACAGATGTAGAGGGGGCACACAAGTATCATCAACTGATCAATCCAAATAGGTGTTCTGGATGAGAACCAATTTACGTGGTCTATGCATATCTCCTGAAATTCAATAGTCGCTCTATCACCTGTAAAACACGCACACTCCGAAGCTTAGTAAGATTCAAATCATGAACGCAAGCCAATTGAATAATAAACCCCAGTGAAAGAATACTTATTTACCCCAATAATAATATTGAATAATATTTACCTATATATTATCAGCGTTTCATGCATATCAGAATGCTTCAACCCGTGTATCGGCTACTAACTACACTACAAGTATTCACGTCGGCTATCACTCCAGTATCCACATTCACTACAACTCGAGCTATCGGCCGGACATCACTAGGTTACAAACAAACAATAATAAGCGAAAAAACGCAAATGTTGGCACCATAAATCGGGCCGTACATCGGGAATGGTTTGACCTACGGACGTTTCCATTCGATTCCTCATGGTATGTTCTTCAAAAAATATTTAATTCGACTTTTTGAGGTTTTATTTTACAAAACTTTTACAGCCGTTAAAGGGCACTGAGTGAGAGAGCTGGCTCAAGAACGTCGTCAGATTTTTTGCTCCAGCCGTTTCAGAGATCGTTTTGAAACGAAAACGTTAAGAGGGTTACAATTTTATTATTGAATAATAAACCAAAATTGAAGATTCGTACACTTTCCTGTTCTTTTGATGTCGTTAAGAGGGGTTTTTTCCATTATGACTATGCAAGTGATTTATTGATGAAGCTATCTTCTTATCAAAAGTAACAGAAACAGCCAGATTTTCAAAGTTTTTATTTCCTTCAAAAATAAACCTTATTAATATCATTTTTTAGTTCCTAAGTTATAAGTTACCCAATACATATTTCTCTACATTCTAAACATGAATAGGGCATCACCTCCTTAGGCGCAGAAACATTTGCTGAAAAAATAATTTAAAAAAGCTGAAAATGTGGCTGTCATCAATCATTATAATGTCACTAATTGCTACTGTTTATGTTAGCCTAATCCCGACTTGGGTGATATTCGGAAAAAAAATCCAACTTTTATTTCGAGGGCAGCGTTAGTCCATTTAACCCACCTTGGCTGGGCACATTCGCGTATCTTATTTGAACGTTACAATCAAGATTTGTCAGCATTATGGCTGCCAACTCGCTTCTAAGTAATCGCGACACGACTGCCAAAGCTCAATTTCTCCTTTCCGCGTCTGCAAAATAAGCTCGGAGCGCACCTGGGTCGGCGGTTTGGACTCCGTCCAGCGGTTTCCGAGCACATTTCTAGCCGGGCAGTCTGCTGTGGCCAGCGGTCAGGTGCCCCAGCTGGCTCGCCAGCAATTGGAGAGGGAATCCCATCTGGGGTAAGTTATTTTGGGGTTTTCGCCCGCCTCTTTCTCTCTCTTGTCAAAATGAAGTGCGAAGAGGTGGGTCAATTTCATGATTTAGGCCTCGGGGAGGGGCAAAAAAAAAGTCCACCTTCCGGACACCTGCTTCCTTCATCAATCAATTCCATTGTCAGTCGGCTAATGGCTGCTCGTTTACTGCGATATTTAACGACCACATACGAGTTTTTTTGTTTATTCCCATCAAGTAATTACGATAACATATCGTTACTAACTGAACTTGAAACAATAGGTACTCGATTGAATCAAAAACGTCTACCGAATTGCGTAAGCAATACTTCCCCACCTAATCTAGGTAACATGATAGTATCTTTCCAAATGTTTCAAATTATCTCGAAAAATGTAGAATATAGGCTTAATACTACTATTCACTGGGCAGAAATGTTCCGGTATGCATCAACATCTTTAAAAGAATGGTCTGCATATATTGTGGGTCTGTCGCTCTAATTCTATAACAGGATAATTGTATTAAGGGGCTATTGGCTGGATATTGTAGGGAGTGAGAGAGTAGGGAGTGAGGTTACAGTATTTCACCGCCTTTATAGGAAATCAATTGAAACTGGTTGAACCAAAATGTTGTCAACGAACTTCCAACAACTACACTAATTGTCAACAAGTGCGATCAAGTTTCACTTGCCTCAGTTAGAATGCTATGGGAGTAGGGAGTGAGAGTTGAAAAACCCACACTGCTGCCTCCAGGGATGGTTTTCCCGGTAGAACTGACTAGGAAGGTGTAGGCAAAATCTAACTATCAGCGTTGGGACCATCTTGAATAGAAGAGAAGCTAACAAAACAGAAGCAACTTCATAAACACAGTAAGGGTGTCAGTTGGGGGCTACTTTTCAAAACATTGTAGGGAGTGAGGAAAAACTGTGTGACACTGAAAAAATGGTCTACCTGATTTGATCCAATTTTTTTTTCTTGGTAAATATCCATTGTAGATGGTATGTTCTTTCTTAGTGCTTGTGGATATAACAGCCCCAATAAATATTTCGCTGAGAAGTGACGATGGAAGTTGTATACCTCTGGTTAGTGACAGCTGTAGGGAGTAGGAAATACGGACTTTGGTATTTTCCTGGGTCCTGTAGCTCCTGTAACTTTTACTTACTTTTCCATGGAACATGTACATCCACATAGGAGAAAATTTTAGAACACTTACAAAACTGTATTTAGTGGAGATTTGACGGCAATACTGATCAGTGACATAAATGTTACCGAAATTTTGAAATGACCCATATAGAGGAGTTTGAAAACCTTTTTCGATTTGCAGAATTTCACATAGTGAACGGTATCAGTGCTGTTCGGCTTTAAATGCTCGCAACTGTTGGAGTGCATTACGAAGTTCGTTCAACGATCCAGCTGTGAGCCGTCGCTATTGCCTTTAATCTCATCGCGGCGGACTGCAGTGCGATAAATTCCGCGACAGGGGCTCTTCACGAGAGAGAAATAACGATATCTCCGACGTGATTTATCGGCCCCGGTTATCACGACAGGTCGGATCTCCGTCCGTGACGTCATTTCCCGGGCCCCGGACGATCAATCTTAGTTATTCCCCCCTTCTGAGTTCGAAAGAGGAGTTCGCGTCCTTCAGGAAGGTTAAGGTTGGGGCGAGATGACGGACGCCGGGCGCATCCCGGACGCTCGAGATACGCGAGAGAAAGACCGATCTTTGCCAAACCAGCTGGACCCATCTCCGGCCTGGACGCCTTCCAAGCGAATTCTTGGGAGAGAACCCGTGTGACACGGGCCCCCTTACCTTGATATTGTACGTCAACCCTATTTCGAGAGCACTCTCTTTTTGAGCTCGACAGTCTTTTACTGTTTCAATCCGACCAGTTTTTCATTGTTTTTTCCCTCCGTGCGCTACATTGAGTTATGAGAGTTGACTCTTCTTTTTACGAAACACCGGTGTCTTCGTTGGCATTTTTAAACGTGATGCAACGGGCGCAATCGCGTTCTTCTTTTCTTTTCACATAACGTTTCTTTACCCGAAACCTTGTCGACCCAAGGCGGTCGTTTTGAGGGAAATTAAAGCTTTGGTAAGAATCCAACAGTCTCTCTAGAAGTGAAAGATCTCAGATATAAACTAATGTTTGGTGTAGTGCATACTACAACCTCTTGTCATCTCATGCCAACTATAGTTCTGCACAACTTAATTCGTATTTATGCAGAATACCGAGCTATTTCGGGATATCAACATGATTTTTCATTTTCTGCAGACTTTTTGGGACTTCAGTCTGAAGCAAGCCTCATCAATATGAGAAATACAGAAAGGTTTATCTCTTTAATCAACCTCGGAAATTTATAATTTCATGAAGAAAGAGAGGAATTGGAGGGGCTGAAGCCAAGGAAACCTATTTTCTTTTTTCTTTTCTTTTTAAATGTAGAATACCAAGATCTTTTGGGAAATCAGTAGGATGTTTAAATAATCTGAGGAGTTTTCCTCTCAAACTCGAACTGATTTTTGTTTTCCCTATTGGCTTATGATGTATCCTATTAGCCTATGGTTGAAATTTGAACCTATTTAGATAAGAAAAGCACCTCTTCTGTCTCCCTGGCAATAGACATAGTTATTCCCGAGCATTTCCTGAGCTTCAGGGGAGGAGCTGCCACTGATGTACATGTTACCATCATCATATATACAGCATCATCATATATACAGCATGTGTATAATTTATCATCATCATCATCAACAGCATATACAGGGTTACTCTGAAGCATTTTTTTGTACGAAATTGGTTGAAGTATCGATCTCTTGAGGGAATGGGACTTTCATATATTTATATGGTATCGTTTTCATTGAAAGACAAAGTTGATGGCCAGCAAACACAATGCTTTCAAACTGACTATGAATAATGTACACAGTGTCGTTTCACTGTTGCTTGAGAGTATTGTAGGAACCTACATCTGATAATTTGCAGCATTCTGAAATTGTGAGTGTTGTTTTGCGAATTCACTTAATGGTCATGCTATACGCCTGTTTTCAAGAGTTGAGAGGTAGTACCACTCTTACCAAGCTTGGTAATGGGGCCCAAAACTTGGCCTCGTGATGGATGTTCCCGAAGAGAGACCTCAGCCGCCATTAGAATCCATTCATCGACCGGCTTCGTATTAACGTGGACCGCTCACGACTAAGACGGTAATGAGAGGGACCGTGGAGGGCCCGCGATCGC
>JAVIWC010009615.1:0-14595 GCA_031894815.1 Creontiades dilutus | reverse complement strand
GTTTTATCGAAAGGACTTCAGATTCGTGTTCAGCACCCTGAAAAACCTTTAGAGAGTAGGTTTGAAAGCGATTAAACAGAGTTTATTTTTGAGCATTTTTGATGAAAAAACGCGAAAATAACCATGAAGGAAGCGTTTTATCGAAAACGGACTTCGGATTCGTGTTCAGCACCCCGAAAAACCCCTTAGAGAGTAGGTTTGAAAGCGATTAAACAGAGTTTATTTTTGAGCAATTTTGATGAAAAAACGCGAAAATAACCATGAAGGAAGCGTTTTATCGAAAAAAGGACTTCAGATTCGTGTTCAGCACCCCGAAAAACCCCTTAGAGAGTAGGTTTGAAAGCGATTAAACAGAGTTTATTTTTGAGCAATTTTGATGAAAAAACGCGAAAATAACCATGAAGGAAGCGTTTTATCGAAAAAAGGACTTCAGATTCGTGTTCAGCACCCCGAAAAACCCCTTAGAGAGTAGGTTTGAAAGCGATTAAACAGAGTTTATTTTTGAGCAATTTTGATGAAAAAACGCGAAAATAACCATGAAGGAAGCGTTTTATCGAAAAAAGGACTTCAGATTCGTGTTCAGCACCCCGAAAAACCCCTTAGAGAGTAGGTTTGAAAGCGATTAAACAGAGTTTATTTTTGAGCAATTTTGATGAAAAAACGCGAAAATAACCATGAAGGAAGCGTTTTATCGAAAAAAGGACTTCAGATTCGTGTTCAGCACCCCGAAAAACCCCTTAGAGAGTAGGTTTGAAAGCGATTAAACAGAGTTTATTTTTGAGCAATTTTGATGAAAAAACGCGAAAATAACCATGAAGGAAGCGTTTTATCGAAAAAAGGACTTCGGATTCGTGTTCAGCTTTTTGAGCAATTTTGATGAAAAAACGCGAAAATAACCATGAAGGAAGCGTTTTATCGAAAAAAGGACTTCAGATTCGTGTTCAGCACCCCGAAAAACCCCTTAGAGAGTAGGTTTGAAAGCGATTAAACAGAGTTTATTTTTGAGCAATTTTGATGAAAAAACGCGAAAATAACCATGAAGGAAGCGTTTTATCGAAAAAAGGACTTCAGATTCGTGTTCAGCACCCCGAAAAACCCCTTAGAGAGTAGGTTTGAAAGCGATTAAACAGAGTTTATTTTTGAGCAATTTTGATGAAAAAACGCGAAAATAACCATGAAGGAAGCGTTTTATCGAAAAAAGGACTTCAGATTCGTGTTCAGCACCCCGAAAAACCCCTTAGAGAGTAGGTTTGAAAGCGATTAAACAGAGTTTATTTTTGAGCAATTTTGATGAAAAAACGCGAAAATAACCATGAAGGAAGCGTTTTATCGAAAAAAGGACTTCAGATTCGTGTTCAGCACCCCGAAAAACCCCTTAGAGAGTAGGTTTGAAAGCGATTAAACAGAGTTTATTTTTGAGCAATTTTGATGAAAAAACGCGAAAATAACCATGAAGGAAGCGTTTTATCGAAAAAAGGACTTCAGATTCGTGTTCAGCACCCCGAAAACCCCTTAGAGAGTAGGTTTGAAAGCGATTAAACAGAGTTTATTTTTGAGCAATTTTGATGAAAAAACGCGAAAATAACCATGAAGGAAGCGTTTTATCGAAAAAAGGACTTCAGATTCGTGTTCAGCACCCCGAAAAACCCCTTAGAGAGTAGGTTTGAAAGCGATTAAACAGAGTTTATTTTTGAGCAATTTTGATGAAAAAACGCGAAAATAACCATGAAGGAAGCGTTTTATCGAAAAAAGGACTTCAGATTCGTGTTCAGCACCCCGAAAAACCCCTTAGAGAGTAGGTTTGAAAGCGATTAAACAGAGTTTATTTTTGAGCAATTTTGATGAAAAAACGCGAAAATAACCATGAAGGAAGCGTTTTATCGAAAAAAGGACTTCAGATTCGTGTTCAGCACCCCGAAAAACCCCTTAGAGAGTAGGTTTGAAAGCGATTAAACAGAGTTTATTTTTGAGCAATTTTGATGAAAAAACGCGAAAATAACCATGAAGGAAGCGTTTTATCGAAAAAAGGACTTCAGATTCGTGTTCAGCACCCCGAAAAACCCCTTAGAGAGTAGGTTTGAAAGCGATTAAACAGAGTTTATTTTTGAGCAATTTTGATGAAAAAACGCGAAAATAACCATGAAGGAAGCGTTTTATCGAAAAAGGACTTCAGATTCGTGTTCAGCACCCCGAAAAACCCCTTAGAGAGTAGGTTTGAAAGCGATTAAACAGAGTTTATTTTTGAGCAATTTTGATGAAAAAACGCGAAAATAACCATGAAGGAAGCGTTTTATCGAAAAAAGGACTTCAGATTCGTGTTCAGCACCCCGAAAAACCCCTTAGAGAGTAGGTTTGAAAGCGATTAAACAGAGTTTATTTTTGAGCAATTTTGATGAAAAAACGCGAAAATAACCATGAAGGAAGCGTTTTATCGAAAAAAGGACTTCAGATTCGTGTTCAGCACCCCGAAAAACCCCTTAGAGAGTAGGTTTGAAAGCGATTAAACAGAGTTAATTTTTGAGCAATTTTGATGAAAAAACGCGAAAATAACCATGAAGGAAGCGTTTTATCGAAAAAAGGACTTCAGATTCGTGTTCAGCACCCCGAAAAACCCCTTAGAGAGTAGGTTTGAAAGCGATTAAACAGAGTTTATTTTTGAGCAATTTTGATGAAAAAACGCGAAAATAACCATGAAGGAAGCGTTTTATCGAAAAAAGGACTTCAGATTCGTGTTCAGCACCCCGAAAAACCCCTTAGAGAGTAGGTTTGAAAGCGATTAAACAGAGTTTATTTTTGAGCAATTTTGATGAAAAAACGCGAAAATAACCATGAAGGAAGCGTTTTATCGAAAAAAGGACTTCAGATTCGTGTTCAGCACCCCGAAAAACCCCTTAGAGAGTAGGTTTGAAAGCGATTAAACAGAGTTTATTTTTGAGCAATTTTGATGAAAAAACGCGAAAATAACCATGAAGGAAGCGTTTTATCGAAAAAAGGACTTCAGATTCGTGTTCAGCACCCCGAAAAACCCCTTAGAGAGTAGGTTTGAAAGCGATTAAACAGAGTTTATTTTTGAGCAATTTTGATGAAAAAACGCGAAAATAACCATGAAGGAAGCGTTTTATCGAAAAAAGGACTTCGGATTCGTAAAAAGGACTTCAGATTCGTGTTCAGCACCCCGAAAAACCCCTTAGAGAGTAGGTTTGAAAGCGATTAAACAGAGTTAATTTTTGAGCAATTTTGATGAAAAAACGCGAAAATAACCATGAAGGAAGCGTTTTATCGAAAAAAGGACTTCAGATTCGTGTTCAGCACCCCGAAAAACCCCTTAGAGAGTAGGTTTGAAAGCGATTAAACAGAGTTAATTTTTGAGCAATTTTGATGAAAAAACGCGAAAATAACCATGAAGGAAGCGTTTTATCGAAAAAAGGACTTCAGATTCGTGTTCAGCACCCCGAAAAACCCCTTAGAGAGTAGGTTTGAAAGCGATTAAACAGAGTTAATTTTTGAGCAATTTTGATGAAAAAACGCGAAAATAACCATGAAGGAAGCGTTTTATCGAAAAAAGGACTTCAGATTCGTGTTCAGCACCCCGAAAAACCCCTTAGAGAGTAGGTTTGAAAGCGATTAAACAGAGTTAATTTTTGAGCAATTTTGATGAAAAAACGCGAAAATAACCATGAAGGAAGCGTTTTATCGAAAAAAGGACTTCAGATTCGTGTTCAGCACCCCGAAAAACCCCTTAGAGAGTAGGTTTGAAAGCGATTAAACAGAGTTTATTTTTGAGCAATTTTGATGAAAAAACGCGAAAATAACCATGAAGGAAGCGTTTTATCGAAAAAAGGACTTCAGATTCGTGTTCAGCACCCCGAAAAACCCCTTAGAGAGTAGGTTTGAAAGCGATTAAACAGAGTTAATTTTTGAGCAATTTTGATGAAAAAACGCGAAAATAACCATGAAGGAAGCGTTTTATCGAAAAAAGGACTTCAGATTCGTGTTCAGCACCCCGAAAAACCCCTTAGAGAGTAGGTTTGAAAGCGATTAAACAGAGTTTAATTTTTGAGCAATTTTGATGAAAAAACGCGAAAATAACCATGAAGGAAGCGTTTTATCGAAAAAAGGACTTCAGATTCGTGTTCAGCACCCCGAAAAACCCCTTAGAGAGTAGGTTTGAAAGCGATTAAACAGAGTTAATTTTTGAGCAATTTTGATGAAAAAACGCGAAAATAACCATGAAGGAAGCGTTTTATCGAAAAAAGGACTTCAGATTCGTGTTCAGCACCCCGAAAAACCCCTTAGAGAGTAGGTTTGAAAGCGATTAAACAGAGTTAATTTTTGAGCAATTTTGATGAAAAAACGCGAAAATAACCATGAAGGAAGCGTTTTATCGAAAAAAGGACTTCAGATTCGTGTTCAGCACCCCGAAAAACCCCTTAGAGAGTAGGTTTGAAAGCGATTAAACAGAGTTAATTTTTGAGCAATTTTGATGAAAAAACGCGAAAATAACCATGAAGGAAGCGTTTTATCGAAAAAAGGACTTCAGATTCGTGTTCAGCACCCCGAAAAACCCCTTAGAGAGTAGGTTTGAAAGCGATTAAACAGAGTTTATTTTTGAGCAATTTTGATGAAAAAACGCGAAAATAACCATGAAGGAAGCGTTTTATCGAAAAAAGGACTTCAGATTCGTGTTCAGCACCCCGAAAAACCCCTTAGAGAGTAGGTTTGAAAGCGATTAAACAGAGTTAATTTTTGAGCAATTTTGATGAAAAAACGCGAAAATAACCATGAAGGAAGCGTTTTATCGAAAAAAGGACTTCAGATTCGTGTTCAGCACCCCGAAAAACCCCTTAGAGAGTAGGTTTGAAAGCGATTAAACAGAGTTAATTTTTGAGCAATTTTGATGAAAAAACGCGAAAATAACCATGAAGGAAGCGTTTTATCGAAAAAAGGACTTCAGATTCGTGTTCAGCACCCCGAAAAACCCCTTAGAGAGTAGGTTTGAAAGCGATTAAACAGAGTTAATTTTTGAGCAATTTTGATGAAAAAACGCGAAAATAACCATGAAGGAAGCGTTTTATCGAAAAAAGGACTTCAGATTCGTGTTCAGCACCCCGAAAAACCCCTTAGAGAGTAGGTTTGAAAGCGATTAAACAGAGTTAATTTTTGAGCAATTTTGATGAAAAAACGCGAAAATAACCATGAAGGAAGCGTTTTATCGAAAAAAGGACTTCAGATTCGTGTTCAGCACCCCGAAAAACCCCTTAGAGAGTAGGTTTGAAAGCGATTAAACAGAGTTAATTTTTGAGCAATTTTGATGAAAAAACGCGAAAATAACCATGAAGGAAGCGTTTTATCGAAAAAAGGACTTCAGATTCGTGTTCAGCACCCCGAAAAACCCCTTAGAGAGTAGGTTTGAAAGCGATTAAACAGAGTTAATTTTTGAGCAATTTTGATGAAAAAACGCGAAAATAACCATGAAGGAAGCGTTTTATCGAAAAAAGGACTTCAGATTCGTGTTCAGCACCCCGAAAAACCCCTTAGAGAGTAGGTTTGAAAGCGATTAAACAGAGTTAATTTTTGAGCAATTTTGATGAAAAAACGCGAAAATAACCATGAAGGAAGCGTTTTATCGAAAAAAGGACTTCAGATTCGTGTTCAGCACCCCGAAAAACCCCTTAGAGAGTAGGTTTGAAAGCGATTAAACAGAGTTAATTTTTGAGCAATTTTGATGAAAAAACGCGAAAATAACCATGAAGGAAGCGTTTTATCGAAAAAAGGACTTCAGATTCGTGTTCAGCACCCCGAAAAACCCCTTAGAGAGTAGGTTTGAAAGCGATTAAACAGAGTTAATTTTTGAGCAATTTTGATGAAAAAACGCGAAAATAACCATGAAGGAAGCGTTTTATCGAAAAAAGGACTTCAGATTCGTGTTCAGCACCCCGAAAAACCCCTTAGAGAGTAGGTTTGAAAGCGATTAAACAGAGTTAATTTTTGAGCAATTTTGATGAAAAAACGCGAAAATAACCATGAAGGAAGCGTTTTATCGAAAAAAGGACTTCAGATTCGTGTTCAGCACCCCGAAAAACCCCTTAGAGAGTAGGTTTGAAAGCGATTAAACAGAGTTAATTTTTGAGCAATTTTGATGAAAAAACGCGAAAATAACCATGAAGGAAGCGTTTTATCGAAAAAAAGGACTTCAGATTCGTGTTCAGCACGAAAAACCCCTTAGAGAGTAGGTTTGAAAGCGATTAAACGAAGTTAATTTTTGAGCAATTTTGATGAAAAAACGCGAAAATAACCATGAAGGAAGCGTTTTATCGAAAAAAGGACTTCAGATTCGTATTCCAGCACCCCGAAAAACCCCTTAGAGAGAGTAGGTTTAGAAAGCGATTAAACAGAGTTAATTTTTGAGCAATTTTGATGAAAAAACGCGAAAATAACCATGAAGGAAGCGTTTTATCGAAAAAAAGGACTTCAGATTCGTGTTCAGCACCCCGAAAAACTCCTTAGAGAGTAGGTTTGAAAGGATTAAACAGAGATAATTTTTGAGCAATTTTGATGAAAAAACGCGAAAATAACCATGAAGGAAGCGTTTTATCGAAAAAAAGGACTTCAGATTCGTGTTCAGCACCCCGAAAAACCCCTTAGAGAGTAGGTTTGAAAGCGATTAAACAGAGTTAATTTTTGAGCAATTTTGATGAAAAAAACGCGAAAATAACCATGAAGGAGCGTTTTATCGAAAAACGGACTTCAGATTCGTGTTCAGCACCCGAAAAACCCCTTAGAGAGTAGGTTTGAAAGGGATTAAACAGAGATAATTTTTGAGCAATTTTGATGAAAAAACGCGAAAATAACCATGAAGGAAGCGTTTTATCGAAAAAAAGGACTTCGGATTCGTGTTCAGCACCCCGAAAAACCCCTTAGAGAGTAGGTTTGAAAGGGATTAAACAGAGATAATTTTTGAGCAATTTTGATGAAAAAACGCGAAAATAACCATGAAGGAAGCGTTTTATCGAAAAAAGGACTTCAGAATTGTGTTCAGCACCCCGAAAAACTCCTTAGAGAGTAGGTTTGAAAGCGATTAAACAGAGTTAATTTTTGAGCAATTTTGATGAAAAAACGCGAAAATAACCATGAAGGAAGCGTTTTATCGAAAAAAGGACTTCAGATTCGTGTTCAGCACCCCGAAAAACCCCTTAGAGAGTAGGTTTGAAAGCGATTAAACGGAGTTTAATTTTTGAGCAATTTTGATGAAAAAAACGCGAAAATAACCATGAAGGAAGCGTTTTATCGAAAAAAGGACTTCGGATTCGTGTTCAGCACCCCGAAAAACCCCTTAGAGAGTAGGTTTGAAAGCGATTAAACAGAGTTAATTTTTGAGCAATTTTGATGAAAAAACGCGAAAATAACCATGAAGGAAGCGTTTTATCGAAAAAAAGGACTTCGGATTCGTGTTCAGCACCCCGGAAAAACCCCTTAGAGAGTAGGTTTGAAAGCGATTAAACAGAGTTTATTTTTGAGCAATTTTGATGAAAAAACGCGAAAATAACCATGAAGGAAGCGTTTTATCGAAAAAAGGACTTCGAATTCGTGTTCAGCACCCCGAAAAACCCCTTAGAGAGTAGGTTTGAAAGCGATTAAACAGAGTTAATTTTTGAGCAATTTTGATGAAAAAACGCGAAAATAACCATGAAGGAAGCGTTTTATCGAAAAAAGGACTTCAGAATCGTGTTCAGCACCCCGAAAACCCCCTTAGAGAGTAGGTTTGAAAGGGATTAAACAGAGATAATTTTTGAGCAATTTTGATGAAAAAACGCGAAAATAACCATGAAGGAAGCGTTTTATCGAAAAAGGACTTCAATTCGTGTTCAGCACCCCGAAAAACCCCTTAGAGAGTAGGTTTGAAAGGATTAAACAGAGTTAATTTTTGAGCAATTTTGATGAAAAAACGCACGTAAAATAACCATGAAGGAAGCGTTTTATAAAAAGGACTTCAATTCGATATTGCTTTCTGAAAAACCCCTTAGAGAGTAGGTTTGAAAGCGATTAAACAGAGTTAATTTTTGAGCAATTTTTCATGAAAAAACGCGAAAATAACCTTGATGGAAGCGTTTTATCGAAAAAAAGGACTTCCGATTCGTGTTCAGCACCCCGAAAAACGGACCCTTAGAGAGTAGGTTTGAAAGGGATTAAACAGAGTTAATTTTTGAGCAATTTTGATGAAAAAACGCGAAAATAACCATGAAGGAAGCGTTTTATCGAAAAAAGGACTTCAGATTCGTGTTCAGCACCCCGAAAAACCCCTTAGAGAGTAGGTTTGAAAGGGATTAAACAGAGATAATTTGTGAGCAATTTTGATGAAAAAACGCGAAAATAACCATGAAGGAAGCGTTTTATCGAAAAAAGGACTTCAGATTCGTATTCAGCACCCTGAAAAACCCCTTAGAGAGTAGGTTTGAAAGCGATTAAACAGAGTTAATTTTTGAGCAATTTTGATGAAAAATCGCGAAAATAACCATGAAGGGAGCGTTTTATCGAAAAAAAGGACTTCAGATTCGTGTTCAGCACCCAAAGGACTTCAGATTCGTGTTCAGCACCCCGAAAAACCCCTTAGAGAGTAGGTTTGAAAGCGATTAAACAGAGTTTATTTTTGAGCAATTTTGATGAAAAAACGCGAAAATAACCATGAAGGAAGCGTTTTATCGAAAAAAGGACTTCAGATTCGTGTTCAGCACCCCGAAAAACCCCTTAGAGAGTAGGTTTGAAAGCGATTAAACAGAGTTTATTTTTGAGCAATTTTGATGAAAAAACGCGAAAATAACCATGAAGGAAGCGTTTTATCGAAAAAAGGACTTCAGATTCGTGTTCAGCACCCCGAAAAACCCCTTAGAGAGTAGGTTTGAAAGCGATTAAACAGAGTTTATTTTTGAGCAATTTTGATGAAAAAACGCGAAAATAACCATGAAGGAAGCGTTTTATCGAAAAAAGGACTTCAGATTCGTGTTCAGCACCCCGAAAAACCCCTTAGAGAGTAGGTTTGAAAGCGATTAAACAGAGTTAATTTTTGAGCAATTTTGATGAAAAAACGCGAAAATAACCATGAAGGAAGCGTTTTATCGAAAAAAGGACTTCAGATTCGTGTTCAGCACCCCGAAAAACCCCTTAGAGAGTAGGTTTGAAAGCGATTAAACAGAGTTAATTTTTGAGCAATTTTGATGAAAAAACGCGAAAATAACCATGAAGGAAGCGTTTTATCGAAAAAAGGACTTCAGATTCGTGTTCAGCACCCCGAAAAACCCTTAGAGAGTAGGTTTGAAAGCGATTAAACAGAGTTTATTTTTGAGCAATTTTGATGAAAAAACGCGAAAATAACCATGAAGGAAGCGTTTTATCGAAAAAAGGACTTCAGATTCGTGTTCAGCACCCCGAAAAACCCCTTAGAGAGTAGGTTTGAAAGCGATTAAACAGAGTTAATTTTTGAGCAATTTTGATGAAAAAACGCGAAAATAACCAAGAAGGAAGCGTTTTATCGAAAAAAGGACTTCAGATTCGTGTTCAGCACCCCGAAAACCCCTTAGAGAGTAGTTTGAAAGCGATCGTGTTCAGCACCCCGAAAAACCCCTTAGAGAGTAGGTTTGAAAGCGATTAAACAGAGTTTATTTTTGAGCAATTTTGATGAAAAAACGCGAAAATAACCATGAAGGAAGCGTTTTATCGAAAAAAGGACTTCAGATTCGTGTTCAGCACCCCGAAAAACCCCTTAGAGAGTAGGTTTGAAAGCGATTAAACAGATTAAACAGAGTTATTTTTGAGCAATTTTGATGAAAAAACGCGAAAATAACCATGAAGGAAGCGTTTTATCGAAAAAAGGACTTCAGATTCGTGTTCAGCACCCCGAAAAACCCCTTAGAGAGTAGGTTTGAAAGCGATTAAACAGAGTTTATTTTTGAGCAATTTTGATGAAAAAACGCGAAAATAACCATGAAGGAAGCGTTTTATCGAAAAAAGGACTTCAGATTCGTGTTCAGCACCCCGAAAAACCCCTTAGAGAGTAGGTTTGAAAGCGATTAAACAGAGTTATTTTTTGAGCAATTTTGATGAAAAAACGCGAAAATAACCATGAAGGAAGCGTTTTATCGAAAAAAAGACTTCAGATTCGTGTTCAGCGTTAGAGAGTAGGTTTGAAAGCGATTAAACAGAGTTAATTTTTGAGCAATTTTGATGAAAAAACGCGAAAATAACCATGAAGGAAGCGTTTTATCGAAAAAAGGACTTCAGATTCGTGTTCAGCACCCCGAAAAACCCCTTAGAGAGTAGGTAGAGCGTTCCCCATGAAAAACCCCTTAGAGAAGTAGGTTTGAAAGCGATTAAACAGAGTTTATTTTTGAGCAATTTTGATGAAAAAACGCGAAAATAACCATGAAGGAAGCGTTTTATCGAAAAAAGGACTTCAGATTCGTGTTCAGCACCCCGAAAAACCCCTTAGAGAGTAGGTTTGAAAGCGATTAAACAGAGTTTATTTTTGAGCAATTTTGATGAAAAAACGCGAAAATAACCATGAAGGAAGCGTTTTATCGAAAAAAGGACTTCAGATTCGTGTTCAGCACCCCGAAAAACCCTTAGAGAGTAGGTTTGAAAGCGATTAAACAGAGTTAATTTTTGAGCAATTTTGATGAAAAAACGCGAAAATAACCATGAAGGAAGCGTTTTATCGAAAAAAGGACTTCAGATTCGTGTTCAGCACCCCGAAAAACCCCTTAGAGAGTAGGTTTGAAAGCGATTAAACAGAGTTAATTTTTGAGCAATTTTGATGAAAAAACGCGAAAATAACCATGAAGGAAGCGTTTTATCGAAAAAAGGACTTCAGATTCGTGTTCAGCACCCCGAAAAACCCCTTAGAGAGTAGGTTTGAAAGCGATTAAACAGAGTTTATTTTTGAGCAATTTTGATGAAAAAACGCGAAAATAACCATGAAGGAAGCGTTTTATCGAAAAAAGGACTTCAGATTCGTGTTCAGCACCCCGAAAAACCCCTTAGAGAGTAGGTTTGAAAGCGATTAAACAGAGTTTATTTTTGAGCAATTTTGATGAAAAAACGCGAAAATAACCATGAAGGAAGCGTTTTATCGAAAAAAGGACTTCAGATTCGTGTTCAGCACCCCGAAAAACCCCTTAGAGAGTAGGTTTGAAAGCGATTAAACAGAGTTTATTTTTGAGCAATTTTGATGAAAAAACGCGAAAATAACCATGAAGGAAGCGTTTTATCGAAAAACGGACTTCAGATTCGTGTTCAGCACCCCGAAAAACCCCTTAGAGAGTAGGTTTGAAAGCGATTAAACAGAGTTAATTTTTGAGCAATTTTGATGAAAAAACGCGAAAATAACCATGAAGGAAGCGTTTTATCGAAAAAAGGACTTCAGATTCGTGTTCAGCACCCCGAAAAACCCCTTAGAGAGTAGGTTTGAAAGCGATTAAACAGAGTTTATTTTTGAGCAATTTTGATGAAAAAACGCGAAAATAACCATGAAGGAAGCGTTTTATCGAAAAAAGGACTTCAGATTCGTGTTCAGCACCCCGAAAAACCCCTTAGAGAGTAGGTTTGAAAGCGATTAAACAGAGTTTATTTTTGAGCAATTTTGATGAAAAAACGCGAAAATAACCATGAAGGAAGCGTTTTATCGAAAAACGGACTTCAGATTCGTGTTCAGCACCCCGAAAAACCCCTTAGAGAGTAGGTTTGAAAGCGATTAAACAGAGTTTATTTTTGAGCAATTTTGATGAAAAAACGCGAAAATAACCATGAAGGAAGCGTTTTATCGAAAAAAGGACTTCAGATTCGTGTTCAGCACCCCGAAAAACCCCTTAGAGAGTAGGTTTGAAAGCGATTAAACAGAGTTTATTTTTGAGCAATTTTGATGAAAAAACGCGAAAATAACCATGAAGGAAGCGTTTTATCGAAAAACGGACTTCAGATTCGTGTTCAGCACCCCGAAAAACCCCTTAGAGAGTAGGTTTGAAAGCGATTAAACAGAGTTTATTTTTGAGCAATTTTGATGAAAAAACGCGAAAATAACCATGAAGGAAGCGTTTTATCGAAAAACGGACTTCAGATTCGTGTTCAGCACCCCGAAAAACCCCTTAGAGAGTAGGTTTGAAAGCGATTAAACAGAGTTTATTTTTGAGCAATTTTGATGAAAAAACGCGAAAATAACCATGAAGGAAGCGTTTTATCGAAAAAAGGACTTCAGATTCGTGTTCAGCACCCCGAAAAACCCCTTAGAGAGTAGGTTTGAAAGCGATTAAACAGAGTTTATTTTTGAGCAATTTTGATGAAAAAACGCGAAAATAACCATGAAGGAAGCGTTTTATCGAAAAAAGGACTTCAGATTCGTGTTCAGCACCCCGAAAAACCCCTTAGAGAGTAGGTTTGAAAGCGATTAAACAGAGTTATTTTTGAGCAATTTTGATGAAAAAACGCGAAAATAACCATGAAGGAAGCGTTTTATCGAAAAAAGGACTTCAGATTCGTGTTCAGCACCCCGAAAAACCCCTTAGAGAGTAGGTTTGAAAGATGATTAAACAGAGTTTAGAGAGTATTTTTAAACAGATTTTTGAGCAATTTTGATGAAAAAACGCGAAAATAACCATGAAGGAAGCGTTTTATCGAAAAACGGACTTCAGATTCGTGTTCAGCACCCCGAAAAACCCCTTAGAGAGTAGGTTTGAAAGCGATTAAACAGAGTTTATTTTTGAGCAATTTTGATGAAAAAACGCGAAAATAACCATGAAGGAAGCGTTTTATCGAAAAAGGACTTCAGATTCGTGTTCAGCACCCCGAAAAACCCCTTAGAGAGTAGGTTTGAAAGCGATTTAAACAGAGTTTATTTTTGAGCAATTTTGATGAAAAAACGCGAAAATAACCATGAAGGAAGCGTTTTATCGAAAAACGGACTTCAGATTCGTGTTCAGCACCCCGAAAAACCCCTTAGAGAGTAGGTTTGAAAGCGATTAAACAGAGTTTATTTTTGAGCAATTTTGATGAAAAAACGCGAAAATAACCATGAAGGAAGCGTTTTATCGAAAAACGGACTTCAGATTCGTGTTCAGCACCCCGAAAAACCCCTTAGAGAGTAGGTTTGAAAGCGATTAAACAGAGTTTATTTTTGAGCAATTTTGATGAAAAAACGCGAAAATAACCATGAAGGAAGCGTTTTATCGAAAAACGGACTTCAGATTCGTGTTCAGCACCCCGAAAAACCCCTTAGAGAGTAGGTTTGAAAGCGATTAAACAGAGTTTATTTTTGAGCAATTTGATGAAAAAACGCGAAAATAACCATGAAGGAAGCGTTTTATCGAAAAACGGACTTCAGATTCGTGTTCAGCACCCCGAAAAACCCCTTAGAGAGTAGGTTTGAAAGCGATTAAACAGAGTTTATTTTTGAGCAATTTTGATGAAAAAACGCGAAAATAACCATGAAGGAAGCGTTTTATCGAAAAACGGACTTCAGATTCGTGTTCAGCACCCCGAAAAACCCCTTAGAGAGTAGGTTTGAAAGCGATTAAACAGAGTTTATTTTTGAGCAATTTTGATGAAAAAACGCGAAAATAACCATGAAGGAAGCGTTTTATCGAAAAACGGACTTCAGATTCGTGTTCAGCACCCCGAAAAACCCCTTAGAGAGTAGGTTTGAAAGCGATTAAACAGAGTTTATTTTTGAGCAATTTTGATGAAAAAACGCGAAAATAACCATGAAGGAAGCGTTTTATCGAAGCACCCCGAAAAACCCTTAGAGAGTAGGTTTGAAAGCGATTAAACAGAGTTTATTTTTGAGCAATTTTGATGAAAAAACGCGAAAATAACCATGAAGGAAGCGTTTTATCGAAAAACGGACTTCAGATTCGTGTTCAGCACCCCGAAAAACCCCTTAGAGAGTAGGTTTGAAAGCGATTAAACAGAGTTTATTTTTGAGCAATTTTGATGAAAAAACGCGAAAATAACCATGAAGGAAGCGTTTTATCGAAAAACGGACTTCAGATTCGTGTTCAGCACCCCGAAAAACCCCTTAGAGAGTAGGTTTGAAAGCGATTAAACAGAGTTTATTTTTGAGCAATTTTGATGAAAAAACGCGAAAATAACCATGAAGGAAGCGTTTTATCGAAAAACGGACTTCAGATTCGTGTTCAGCACCCCGAAAAACCCCTTAGAGAGTAGGTTTGAAAGCGATTAAACAGAGTTTATTTTTGAGCAATTTTGATGAAAAAACGCGAAAATAACCATGAAGGAAGCGTTTTATCGAAAAACGGACTTCAGATTCGTGTTCAGCACCCCGAAAAACCCCTTAGAGAGTAGGTTTGAAAGCGATTAAACAGAGTTTATTTTTGAGCAATTTTGATGAAAAAACGCGAAAATAACCATGAAGGAAGCGTTTTATCGAAAAACGGACTTCAGATTCGTGTTCAGCACCCCGAAAAACCCCTTAGAGAGTAGGTTTGAAAGCGATTAAACAGAGTTTATTTTTGAGCAATTTTGATGAAAAAACGCGAAAATAACCATGAAGGAAGCGTTTTATCGAAAAACGGACTTCAGATTCGTGTTCAT
>JAVIWC010009614.1:0-14794 GCA_031894815.1 Creontiades dilutus | reverse complement strand
ATCTGTGGAGCGGCTGGCATTGGATTGTAATCCTTAAGGCTTCCGCAGGCGGGGACGCCCTCGTATAGCATGGAAACGGTCTATCGAGAAGGAGGCAAGAGGAGTTGGTAAGACGTGGCAAGAGGTGAGGGGTTTGTAGAGGCCCTATGCTCCTCAAGGAGTGAAAGGACATGAGAAGAAGAAGAATTATGAATACAACTGGATTTACCTCTAAAGCTCTTGCGTTGATTTTATTGCCGAAGATGAAAAGTGCTAGGAGTGGGTAAGGTTTCTTGATGGTGTGAACTATGTCGATTATTCCCTGATCCGTCATACGATTTGTTGCCACATCCAAAAACTTGATTTGGGATTTTGGGAGTTTCATTGACAACGCCCTGCGAATAATGAAATCATCATAGGTGACAAATTAAGTGATTATCCCATCTAAAATTTAAATGCAGAGAGAGTCGCTTACTGGAACATAGGATTATTGTTACAACCACTTAATTACGACGAATGGCAAGTTAAAAACGAAGCTTAAATGTCGAAACGTTTTGCAGAAAGTCTTGAAATATCGGTCAGGGAAAGCATCAGAGTAAAGTGCAATGCTGTAGTGAAATTTGGTGACAATATTGTTCAATTCTTTGCATGGAAGTGAGAGAATATTTGAACTGAACTGAAAGGTTGAATTGTTCGCCATTTTATAATTTTAGTTATTTTATAATCCGAATTCCATGTTTGATATGTGTAAGAAGCGTCACTGGTCATGCAAAAAAGCAACGGGAAGATGCTAGCTTCATGAGATTCGTTATAAATCGCGCTTTATTGCTTAGATTTCTGTATGATTAAATTCTTAATTTCCGGTCCTGACTTATCGTTTAATTTGCGTTGCCATTTTTAATACTCGGCAGGAAAGGCCATATTGCTGGACTTGAGCATTCAACTCCTGGCTAGCAAATGACCTACAACAAACAGATGCTATGCAAATTCACTTGTTAACCGAAAATGCAAGTGCTGTCTGCAGTGCTATCTTTGTAAGATGTGGGAGGGTGAGGACAACCAATTTAAGACTGGGAGAATGACGTTTGAAAGTTGTTGAAGGATCGCGGAAAGGTCATGAATATAGGCCCCATATAATTCCAAAGGTGAAACAGATGGAAAGCTCTCTTCAAACTCAACATGAAACAAGAGGATTTGATTCAGGTAGTAGCTAAGTAAGGCGGTGAAAAGCAAACCTGGCTCCGAGATCGCCGATCCTGTTGGTGTTCAGGATGATAGCTTTGAGTGGGCCGCCACAGAGAAGGGCGTCGGCAATCATTTCCGCCCCCAGGTCCCCGATTCTGTTGCAGGACAGGTCGAGGAGCTCGAGGCGCTTGTTGAAGGAGAAGCCAAAAAGAATCTGCTCCAAGTCCACGTCGTTCAGGCTGTTCTTCCCCAGGTGGATCTCCACCAGGCTGTTACAGAACTGTTCACGGAAAAGAGACTACAAGTATTACATTTGTATGAAGTCAGCTAATAGAGATCTGAAAAGTAGAAGCGGAGCGTTTGCGAAAGGATTTCCGCAATTGTTACAGCCCAGAAATGTTGATACCTCTGCCTGAGTTCAGCCAACTCAGGCCAGACCCACATTGCTCGGTTCTGCTCGAAAGTCATGAAGCCAGTGCCTCAAAAGGAACTGCCATGGTCCTGCTTGCAAAATGATCTCATCGGTCCCATCGCAGTTTTGAAGATAACTCGAATAAAGAATAATTAAAATATTAAATTCTCTTTACGTAGCTGTAGTAAGAAATGGTTTGCTGTCAGTGTTTGGAACTGAGGTCAGTAAGCATACCTATAGTAGGTACTATAGTAGATAGACTCAGAAGCAATACTGTCTTAGTAAAATCTACTGTCCGCCATTGTCTCTGGTTCTAGAGGTCTGATTACGCTCAAATTTTGAAGGTAGTAGGAGAAATTAAGCTGATAATATCTTACCAACTTCAACGCCAAAGAGTCACCAGTAACTATTGCGCATGTTTGAATGAGCAATCCTTGTAACACGCCTACAGTTTTCATCTGATTCTGATAGAATTTTCAGAGAACGGGAGGGTTTGGTTGTAAATGTTCCCTTGTGAGTTGCCATTACTCATTAATCAATGCATCACTTTTCGCATGGGGAAAAGTAAACCCCACATAGAATCATTTTCAGGTAGTGAGGAAAGAACAGCCCACTAATTTCACATCGTTTTCAACACGTTCGAATCATTATTCTATTCGTTGTAGAATTAGAGCTCCAGACCCGCAATGCATACTCGACTAAAGTTTGAAGGCGCTTCCTGCTGCAAATCAAGATAATAAACGATAAATCAACTTCCAACAGTATTTATTCACGCAAAAAATATAAAACTTGTGTACAATGAACATTAGAGAACGTTAACCAACTACTCCTTTTCTTTGTCCGAGCGACGCGATCTGACCCCATGGAAACCGTTACACAGATGCAGCAGTGGACTCCATTACAGTTCTGACTTTTCCTTCTACGTCACAACACACTCCCACCTAAGTTCACCTCCTGCAACATAATGGGTGAACTTACCTACTGTCCAAAAATATCAATTAGGAAACAATCGAAGCACTCTACGCACAATGTCAAAGTCATAGGTCGAGTCTGGATGGAGGTTCCACTCTTCTTCCAAAACGCGTTACTGTGATCTCGTCTTGGCAGTTTTCGGGTTGTTCTTGAGAAGTAAGACTTGAATTGTGCTCATCCTGCTCAAGGGTAGTGGGTTTAACTGGTTTTTCTATCTTGCTGCGTAATAGTTGCCGTACATTGTCAATATCATCACTGGGAATCAAGTCCAACTCCAGGGGATACAAACGCTGGATAGGCCTCATCAATTCATCGTTGGCAGTCTTCAAGCGCACCAGTCTGGTGTTTCCATCTTTTCCCACAAATTTCTCTATGACTCGAGCCAATGGCCAGTCTAGACGTTTCTTGTTGTCCATTTCAATCAATACAATTTCTCCTATTTCCACCTCTCTTTTAGGAGATTTACTAGCAGCAAACTTGAGCTGCCCAAGGTATTCTAATCTGAATCTTTCCCTCAAAACGTCTTTTAGATGTTGACGATATTTGAACCTCTCTTGAAGATCATTTGCTTCAATGAGGTCAAAATCAGGAACTCCCACTTCCTCAATATCCATAAGAAACATTCCAGGTGTCAATGGTGTCAAATCCTTAGGATCCTGGGATACATATGTTAGAGGTCTACAGTTCACAATTGCCTCACAATCACATAGGATAGTCAACATTTCTTCGAAATTAACTGAAGAGTGACCCAAAACCTTGCGCAGTATCCTCTTCAAAATTCCAATGAGACGTTCCCACCATCCTCCCACCATGGAGAGGAAGGAGGATTGAATCTCCATTCAATTCGACGAACTGTACTGTATCTAGTGATCAGATTCCAGTTTAACTCACCACATGCATTATCCGTGCCAACAAAATTCGTTCCTCTGTCACTATAAACAATACTAGGCCGACCCTTCTACTCGTAAAACGTCGAACACCTTGCAAAAAACTGTCAGTAGACAAGTAAGAGATTAGTTCCAAATGTACAGCTCTGTACACTCCACATGTGAACAGGCAGATGTAGGCCTTCTTTTTGTTACCGATTTTCGGTGTTGATAAAAGGGACCTGCTAGGTCGACTCCACAAATCTCAAACACCTTGGCTGTCCTTACTCGTGCTTCAGGAAGGGGGGCAGAAGTGATTCGATTCTCTTTGCCGTGTAGCGCTTACAAACTTGACAGGAGCTTAAAACAGCTCTGACAGACTGCCTACCTCCAATAATCCAAAATCTTTGTCTCAAAACCGACATCATCATCTGTACACCAGCATGACAATTATCTCTGTGAACTTCCATGATTAACCTGAAAACAACTGGGTGATTCAAGTCATTAGGCAACACGATGGGGTGACAGAAATCGTGAACATCATTCGGGGTAGAGATTTTGGTCATAAGTCTGATCAGGCCGCCCTTGTCAATGAAAGGGAGTAAGCTAGCAATCTTCTCATCAAATACTCCGATATTCATCGAGAACACGAATGCATCCCATGAAGACACTACCTTTACGTTCTTTCTGATCATCAAAATCCAGGCGAGAACAGTAGAGGCGTGAATCTAGTCCAAAACGTGGTCACAATATCCATGAGACCATAGTCCTCAACTATAGTCTTATATAAACGAGCAGCTATTGATGCAGCTAGCAACTCTAATCTTGGGATAGTTATCCTCTTAGTGGCTTTATTGGTTGGTGACACTCGAGATTTCGCACAAACTAACTGTACTCGGACTTCTGCTGCTGTCTGTACTCTGAGAAATGCAGCAACCCCATACGACTTCTGAGATGCATCTGAGAATATATGCAAAGTCCACCCCTTATTGAATGAATTTGATCCAGGAAGCCATCTTGGTATACTTATCTGTGAGAGAAATGGCACCTCTTTCACCCAATCCTTGAACTGAGAAGATATTTTTTCATCCACCTCTTGATCCCAGCCTAGCCCAGATTCCCATGTCATCTGAAGCATCAGTTTAGGCAACAGTGCCACACTACATGTCAATCCTATAGGATCAAATATCCGATGGGCTGCACTAAGGATTACTCTCTTTGTGACTGTCACGAACTCCATTGATGTTACCCTCGAAACATTTACAGATAGTGTGTCAGTGTAGCGATTCCACAACAATCCAAGTACATTGGAGGGTGATACATCTTCTTCTGTATTCAACTCCCACCCTCTTAGATCGAATGCTCGTTCTATCATAACTTCCTTGGCAACACTAATAAACTCCTGTGCCTTTGTTTCATCTTCAACACTAGTCAAGCAGTTGTCAACATAAAAACTTGATCGAAGTTGTTTGATTAGATCAACAGAATAAGGACGTTTTCCCTCTTGGCACTCCGCTATCACCTGCTCAAGATGATAACTAATACAGGCATTCAGCTGGTAGGGGCTTGAAGAAAGTCCAAAAACAACTCGACAGTGGCGGTATGTCTTCAAGACTCCCTCCTTGGTCATCCACAGGAATCGTAAGAAGTCTCGATCCTGAGTGGTAATTCCAATTTGGAGAAAGGCCCGACGTATGTCGGCACTAATACCAATCTCCTTCAATCGAAACCTTGCTAACACAGATGGTATCTTCTCTATATAGTTCGGTCCCTTTTCCAAACACTGGTTCAAACTTGGGTTTTTATTTTCTCGTGCTGAGGCATCGAAAACAGGTCTTACAGGAGTGGTACTTCCAGGTTTGATAACGTGTCTATGAGGAAGGTAGTGACAAGATGTTTCATTCTCAAAAAATGTGGCTTCCTCTATTACACCATCCTGGATCCATTCATTCAGCAACAACTGATAATCCTCATAATATCCTTCATTTTTTAGTTTCTTGACTGTATTTTGCATTCTTTTCAAAGCCAGGTTGTAATTGCTTGGTAGAGGGGGATGATTTTCAACCCATGGTAAATAAACCTCAAATCTTCCATCTTTAGTAACCTTCACAGTGTCGAGAAAGTGTTGGTGAGTGGATAACTCCAATTCTATCTTACTCAATTTTTCAGTGGGATCCGTAATTCCTAATGTGTCTAGTGCCCACAAATCTGTGATTTTCACTTCTTTGGTAAGCATACTAGTAACTAACATGGCAACTCCTTTTTCTCGTAGCTCTGGAACCTTCCCCATCAGTGTCCATCCTAGTTTTGTCTGAACAGCCACAAGTCCGCATGATAAAGCTCGATGTCCCCCAGACAATAACTTGCCAGCGATGTCAGCACCGATAAGAATTTCAATAGGTCCAGTCGTTTCAACATCCGATAGAAAAAATACCACCATCGGCCAATTCAGAAAGCCAGGGTCCCTTCAAAACAGGAGAAATGTCACCACAGATTTTGGTTTGACTGAGAGCCTCAAAATTGCAGCTATATTCATTAGCTAGAGACGACAAATGTACTGTGTATACATTATAGTTAGCCACAGCAGAATGCACACCACCGAACAATGAGTGTTGAATTTTTTCACTTCTCTTTGGTGAGTAACCCATTTCTTTTACGGTTGAATCTAAAATATAAGTTCGCTGAGAAGCTGTGTCAATCAATGCTCGAACGGTGCGTGTCTTACGTCCATTACTAATGTTGACTAGTAAGGTCTGCATTAAAACATTACAGGGAGCAACAAAACTGGCAAGCACTTCAGATTTATCAACATTCGACTCGCTACTAGGTGACGTAACTGGAAGACTAGGGACACTATTTCGAGACACTCCTTCACACACAACAGGATAATGTGATTTTTGACAAACAACACATTTTGGGCGGTTACGACATACTCTAGCTGAGTGCCCGACTCGAAGACAGCAAAAACAGGCCCTTTTTTCAGAAACTACTTTTCTTCTCTCTACCAAGGGCATATCAACAGCAATAGGACATTCTTGTGATTTATGGCTCTTCGAGCAAAAAATACAGTTCTTTGCATAAGATTCCTTGACTGTAGTGAGAAGACCAGCAGCAGTTGGAAACTCATCACCAGAAGATTCCAAACCCATTTTAGGGTCTCTACTATCGATATTAAAACTGGTGGATTTTCCCGAGAGTCCAAAACCAGAAAGAGCCATTGAGATTTTCTGTTCACCTTCTACTTCACATTTTAGAAAACTCAACAACCCCTCGAGCATAGTTTTTGAACTGCTGTTGTCTCCAGAAACACCTTTCCTTTCCCATGTCTTCAAAATTTCGGTGGGCAGACATGAAGATACAAGTGGAAGCAAGATTGGTGCGCATTTATCTATAGTTACACCTAAACTATGTAAATTCCGAAGATGTGACTGTACTTTGTCATATAACTCAGATAAAGCAAACTTTTGGGTGGATGTCATGTTTTGCAAAATGATAGAAAGTAATTCTCGTATGTAGAATTCCGTCAGGAGATCGTCCCTTCCGAACCTTTGCTTTAGCGCTTTTATAACCTCAGGGTACATGTCAGATGTAGCGGGGAAACTATCAGCAACAGCTCTAGCAGGTGAATTTGGGGTGAGTGACATCAAAAGATAGTGCAGTTTGTCACTAGGATCGAGTTTAGAGTCAACGTGGATTTTGTTGAACTGATCCCAAAACGGTAGCCAATCAGCAATTTCACCACCAAATTCCTTCAATGTTATTTTTGGTAACCTATACATTGTCCTAGCTTGTGAATCGGGAATATCAGGGATCATGGAAAACTGATGACAACGTTCCGAGGGATTCTCGTCTCGATCTAAATGTGCCGACACCATTGCCGAAATATGTGAAAACTTGAAAGAATATTCGTCACATTTGGCCAATTCCTCATCAATCATAGCATCAGTCAACGCTTGAGCCTCGTCCAAAAGCATCTGTTCATAGATAACACAATTTTTTGTCGACAATTCATTGTTCCTACCTTCAAATACGCTGAACATCGACTTCAACTTTACAACATCGATGTTTTCATGTTTGACGGCCAAAAGTGTTTCTATTTCCTTAGCTAACTTCGCGAAAGCACGGCGAATACCTGATCTTGCCTTTTTTGCTACTTCAAGCGACATACTTAAGGAAGATTGAACTTACTTGAGTGAGGAATCAGATCAACACAACTTGTACAAGTGGCCGTACCACTACTTGACGCACGAAACAATATAACTAGCACTGAACAATATAACTAATCCAAAGATTACTTTCAACGTCCTGTCACGGTCGCCACATATGTTGGGAAATCTAATAAACGATAAATCAACTTCCAACAGTATTTATTCACGCAAAAAATATAAAACTTGTGTACAATGAACATTAGAGAACGTTAACCAACTACTCCTTTTCTTTGTCCGAGCGACGCGATCTGACCCCATGGAAACCGTTACACAGATGCAGCAGTGGACTCCATTACAGTTCTGACTTTTCCTTCTACGTCACAACAACCATTTCAAAAGACCTACGTCCATGCTATCAAGACGACGAAGCTATGTCCCACTCCCCAACTTGCCGGACGTTTTCTTTATGGCTCCCAATGAATTTCATTTATCAATCATAACTTTTCCATCGCTTAATTACCTACCGATTTTGCTCAAACTCCGTTGGTAGTATGAAAGGCCTACATTTCCATGATTCCGTTGGTAGTATGAAAGGCCAGTTATCACATCTCCAATCACATTAGTCTTCCAAGATTATTTAAAATCTTTGAATGACCTAAATATTGTTTTTATTTGGATGTTGAAATTTTGCCCCTCCCCCCCTAAGAATCTTGTTGATCTGGGGACTCGAGTTTTGGATGGTAACAAAGGAATTCTTACTTAATTGTTCAAGTTTCATTAAAATTTGCCGACTTCCATAACGATGAGCTGCGTTTGCCTACTTCTACCGATCTTTCCATAGTCGTCCTTAAACGGTAAAAACTTACTCGCAAAATATCGGAGAAAGCGATTGCAAAATGCAAAGTGTCGGTCATATAACCCGGGTACCCAAGGACTCGTGACAAATCCAATACCTAGAACAATTGAAAAGCTGTGAAATAAATAGTGCAAACTCATTCTATAGTTGCTTGTAACGGGCTATGATGGGAAGCAATATTGAATAAAATAACGATAAGCATGAATATCGGCACCTTACCCGGTGGGATTGTCTGAATACTAATTATTGTTATTTCTCGCCTAACATTATCAATTCGCTTTTGCAAGTTTGGTGCTTTGCTGAGTCACGAAGGTACTTCGTACTTTATTGCGGAATGGAAGAGTTGGCTTTGCATTATTTATTGGAGGAGATACGCTGAAGAATGGCAATGTCCAATTGATGCCAATCGACGCATTTTCCTCCTTCAATGTCTAGCTCGATTGGTTACACTTGCGTGCTTGTGCGCCCGCAGGGGGGGCCAGGGTAGTATGCATAAATGTTTGTCAGGTTTTAGTGTTTTGAAAAATTCAGAATGTCAAAACTTCAGTGTTCAAGACATAATATTTTACTTCCATTCAGATCGTGTCACAGCTAAGTTCATTTTGAAGCAAATACATATTAAGTACTTTAAAACATTTTTGACTTTTACTTTTTTACCGTAAAGTTTCATACCCCCCAGACCCCCGGGGGCCTTGCCCCTCCTGGGAAAATCTTCTGCGGGCGCCCATGCTTGCGTGTAGTTTCTTTAGGTAGTCTCTCATTCATGTAAGTATTTGTATTTCAAATGATAAGTGAGTGTAAAATTAAAAGATTAATTCTCATAGTTTTGGGATCACTCACCTTCAAATTTGAACACTGAATGAGGGCTTGCGAAATCCAAGCAAGTGATTCAACCGTTTGGTCTGTTTGACCTAAATCCAAGAGCTCCAATTCTTTGAACATCAGCAGGAAAGCTATGTATTCTCCGCCCTGTCAAGACAAAAAAGTCCTTACCTAAAATATTGCTACAAATCCCTACATTAAAAGAGAATTTGTTAAAAATAATTTTACCCTATTCTCTAACTAAATGAATCTTGTGAATAAGTCCATTGAGAAAACTATTATTCAAAGATATGAGGATTCTTCAAACCATGGGTTCTTTTGACAGAATTTAAGACCACTGCAACAATTAATACACTTTCATGGTAATTGAACACAATTTTGTTAACTCATTTAAATTCTCTACATTCCCGCACAAGGGTGGGTCTGTATTTAGTAGCAGGATGAATCTCATAGGTCCATAATATGGACATATTATGTCGTGGAGTATGAAGTCGCCTTTTGCTGGTAAATTGAATCCCTATTTAGCAGCACTATTGTGGTGATCCATATTTGCGACTGGGAATCTTCTCGTGGATTCCTAAAGCGTGTCAAATGGGTTGGGAAGCATATGGAGGACTTTTAGTTGCAAAGTTCGGTTCTGGTGCTGTTCCAATTAGTGAAAGAGATTTGGAGCATATTCCTTAAAGTGGGAGTGCATAGGTTCATATTGGTCGTATGAAAACCTTATAAATCAGTACTTTGTTCTCAAGAGACATGAAACACAAACAATAGCAGTCATTCAGATCTTAGATTATCCTGACTTTGGGTGGACAGCTAGGAAATGCCGTAGACCCTGATCACAAACGAACGTTTTCAATCATTAAATTCATTTTCATTTTTCATTTTTAAATATTTATTTTTTAAATTTATATCTTAACAATTTTGTTTAAACTCTAACTCTTTGTATGAACTCGATTTCAACATTGCAACACCCAATGCTACGGCTAAATCAGATTGGGGTTGATAATACACGGCGCACAAAGCAACCCCTCCTTCATGACCGGGGGGTCGTGCGGGTCATTGCATACCTTGCCCCTGACCAAGCCAATGCCTCCTCCGTAGCTTTCCCAATTTTCAAACATTAGGTCTTTTTTACTGATACAGGTTGTCCCAGGACTTATTCACAATCCGACTCCTACGTGTTCTACTACTCATTTCCGACTGCGATGAGTCGCATTCACCTTCAAAACTTTTGGAAAAACCTCAATTTTAACAGAAAACACTCGTTTTTCTGCATTTAAACTCCATTTCCTTAACTAAACATGTTTTTCAAAACCAAGACGGCTACACCGTTGGAAAGCTGACATTTCGGCGCACGTTTTACCAGGCCTGCACAGTTCTGCGTCAAGCATTCATGGGGTTCTCAGGCGAGATGAAAAACAGGCGATTTCAAGATTTTGACAAAACTGCCATTTCGCGCAGCAATCGCACATCTTCAATGCAATAAAAACACGTTTTCTGACATCAAATAGATAGACAATTTAACGCTCTTTCCAACGGTGTCATCAAATTTGAGCTATCTCGAAAATTGAGGGAGTTATGACAGTTTTAATGACATAAGATCGAAAACACCAAAAAAAACTTAAATCGCGAATAGCTCGGAAACGAGGCCTCTGGCAAAAAATTGCTAAGAGGCATTTTTGGTCGGAAATGAGTTGTGGAACACGTAGGAGTCGAATTGTGCATAATTCCTGGGACACCCTGTATATAAAGATTACAAATTATTTTTTGTTGCAAATTGTTTATTTTATTAAAATGTTTTTATTTAATAAATTTCGTGGGGTTCCGAGTAAAAGTGACCAAGTAACATCTGCAAAATTTTACAGGGGAGCGATCTGAAGTTTCACCTATTTTCTTCTTACGAACACTGGTTGTGTGATGTCTCATCCGACTATGTTTCGATTTTTCTTTATCCTGTAGGTAGTTAGCTAGTGCCCGCCTATGATATCGTGCTTCAAAATTCACTTCAGATTAAATAAGAGCTGTTTTCCGGAAAACTCTATTTGATCATTTTTACCTGCCTGGAGTTTCAAGCTTTACTCATTTGGTCAATTCAATTCTTGGAAAATCTGTCGCATAGTTACATGAAATTGAGGGATTGAATAGTTTTTTCGTTAATTTATCGTGTTGCCAAGCATCTAATAACAATGATATACCTATTTCTGTTAGAAAAGGTTATCCATTACCTATCACTGTAATTGGTCATTTTCACCTGCCCTCTATGCAATCTTACAAATCTTACACAGTAAAAGTGATCAAATGGCAATTGATAACATTTACATGCACCAGCGAGAGTACATTTATAATCCATCTCGTGTTTTGTGGTTGAGTTCAAATGCCATTTGGTCACATAAAACTCTTTGGGTCAGGCAGGTAAAATTTATTTTCAAGTATTTCTTGCACATCAGTTTGAAGATAACGTTCTTGGCAACAACACACAGTAGACAACGTTCCTTAGTACCGGAATGACAAAAAAAGCTCATTTTGAAAAAAATGTTACTTGGTCACTTTTACCCGAACCCGACGATTTGTTCTTTTGAAAATCACTTTTCCTTTTACTGGTTAACTTTTAAAACCCTATGAAAACGAAATACAAACCAATTAACAATTACTGATTTGAGCCCCCCCCCCCCCCCCTCCACGAAACGAAATCCTGGCTACGGCCCTGATGGCAGGCACCTATATACATTTTAACTTGCCTAAAACATCGTCTAGGATTCACGTGTGACAGCCCCTGTCCTCCGTCGTGATCTCCCCAGGTTAGACATTTTTGCCTCAGATGGCCTATCTTGAAATTCGAAACAGGACTCACGAGGGTATTGTCACGGAGTGAGCTGCGGGAAGGGAGTTCTACCGACTCAGCACTACCTGCTGAGCAAGGAGCTTGCTTTCTTGACCCTCCAGGAGAGTTCAGTTCAGTTCTCCACGCGCGCGGCCCAACAACCAAGCGCCCCCCGGTCGGTTCAATTCCTATTCCCATTTTTCCTTGTTTAATTGCAGTAGTGTTTAATAAACCCTTGCCATAATCTCAATTCGAACATTCTTTTCAACCTCCACGAAACCCTTAACAGTATCATGGGGAAGCGTATCAATCCGGAATAGCCACTCAAAACTCTGCAACGATACTGCAAATTAGGGAATATTGGAAACCTTGTCTAGTTTGGTTGTAACTTCAGAATCCCAAAAATAAAATAAAATCTGCTAGACCCAGTAATTCAACATCTCCTCATTGTGTTTGGAAAATGTATAAGATTTAAATGTGCCATTGCCTTAACTTCAGTTTTTTTCACTTTATTCTTGATGAACAACCGCTAAGAAACATCGAGTAGAATAAATCAACAAAAAACTCAGTTATAAATTAACAATTTCAAATACCTTTTTTCCGAGAGGATTTCCATTCAATCTCAAAGATTTGAGGGTTGAGTTTTCACAGAGTGCGTCGATCATGTGGGAGTCCAATGCATCTATGTCGTTGTTCATGAGATTCAATTCCCGGAGCGATGTGTTCCACTGGATAAGATACACTATTATAAGTTGGATTTTTCATAGCCTTGCGTACTCAGGGTGTTTCGCAATTGGTGTAATAAATTATTAAATAAAAACGCTGCAAATGCTTTCACTGGGGTTTATTATTCAATGATTCAATGATTTGAATTTCTACTAAGCTTTGGAGCGTGCGTGTTTCACAGGTGATAGAGCGATTATTGAATTTCAGGAGATATGCATAGAGCACGTTAATCGGTTCTCAACCAAAATACCTATTTGGATTGATCAGTTGATCAAATTTGTGTGCCTCCTGAAATTCAATAATCTATCACCTGTAAAACAGGCGCACTCCAAAGCTTAGTAGAAATTCAAATCATGAATGCAAGCCAAATGAATGAAATTGAATAATGAACCCCAATGAAAGAATTTGCAGCGTTTTCTAAGAGCGATTGACAATGGAAAAACATTCTATTTGAAAATTTTAAATTTCGTAAGACGGAGCATGCATATCAGAATGCTTCAACCCGTGTATCGGCTATAAACCCTTTTAGGAGTTCACTCCAGTATCCACATTCACTACATCACTAGGTTACTGCGATCAAAACAAAACAAAAAAAAATCTTGTTTTTGTTTGATCGCAGTAACCTAGTGATGTAGTAAATGTGGATGCAAATGTTGGCACCATAAATCGGGCCATACATCGGGAATGGTTTGAGCCACGGACCTAACGGGTTTTTTCGAGTAACTTACGTACCTACCTAATTTAAAATGAACAACCCTGTCAGTACGAACTAAATCTCCGAGTAATAAACATCCAAAAAACATCCTTTCATTACGGTAGTGTTCAAAATGATGATTTTGAAAACTTGAACCTTCAAAATTGTCTACTTGGTTGAAATGGTTAAACTTGGTACAAAGATGTTTGACATCTCTGGCCGATGGGTTGCCGAATTTAATGGTAGTATCGAAAAAACGGATGGAGGAAGAGGCCCCAAATGACGCGGTTGGTTTTTTTTAATCCGACTATTGGAATCTCAAATTTAGATCCTAGAACGTAATAACACAATTTTTTCCCCGTTTTTTTAGAGGAGAGATTAAAAGTATTTCTGTGTTTCTCTAGGTCGATTACTGTTCAACAGTTGGATATGATTCAACATCCAAAATGACTTCCTAGAAGGGTCTGAATAGCGGAATAGATACAGAAGAGTCTGAGATCATTCTTTAATGTCAGGGATGGGTCATACACGGCGATAGCTACTATAATAATTTATTGTTTAAGAAACCATCTTTGAGCTCTTGACCTCCAATAACGATTTTCCTTTCCTTTTTATTATTATTTTTTAATAGAGTTAGTTTAATCATAATCGATAGCTCAAGTGCGTAAACCTAATTCCAGGCAAGACAACAGGATACACACTATTGAAAATACTACTTGTCTAACCAACTCACAACTACATTACACATCACAAGGCCAGTACACTTCATAAGGGCGTAAACTGGTATTGTACGTAACATTCAAATATTTAACTCCATCAAACTTATTCTAATCTGTAATCAACGAAAAGCATGTAAGAACTTTTTCAAGCATTTTTTTACTCCGTAAATCATGTGACACCGATTTTTCGAGCCTTATTTTCAAAATGTGGCAACAAAATGAGGGCAACAAAATGATGTAGCTTAGAAAATATTTCTCAACAATATTTTAGTTCTTATTCAGTTAAATATATTTTCTGAGCTAAATTGAAAACGCTGCGAATTCTTTCAGTGGGGTTTATTATTCAATTTCTTTCATTTGGCTTGCATTCATAATACAGAGGAGAATTATAAAAATTATTATGAGGAAGGGGCATCTATATTCAAGTGAAAAACTGCTCGACGAATTTAAAGTTTTCACCCCCAGACAATTGTTTTTGAAATCCCTCCTACTTCTATACCATAAAAACCCATCTTTGGTTCAAATAAACCAGCATCATGCGTATGATACCCGATTTAGGTTAATGGGTAATGTAGTCGCCCCTAGGCCCGCACT